>JAXQQM020083377.1:0-215770 GCA_034641835.2 Pinus albicaulis | reverse complement strand
TATCAACAACAACATGAATTGTCAGAGCCTCTAATACCCTTGTTGCCTCATAACCATGTATATAAGAATGCATCTCAGCTTTTATACAAATCAAAATTAAATCACTGGAAAATTCACACCATCTCATTTAAACATGTGGAAGCTTTCCAATATATGGCTCAAAATCATTCAATATCATCTCATATATTATCAATCTCGATCCACTCACCTTCAAGCAATTTCATATACTTTTGAACCTTCAAATAATATTCAAATGCCTCCTTAAACCATATCAATGCCAACATTTACTTATTCATTTAATTACCAACATTCAAGTGTGTATATACATATCATTCAACTACATTCTGCATTCTCAATCCAATTTAGAAACTTCATGTCAATCCTTGTGCCAAATCTTGTACATGCTCATAAACATCATTCATATATGAATTCTTGCATTTAGGAATTGACTCAATCCACTACAATTTCTAAAAGTCATTGGCAATTTAATAAACTGTTTGGACTTAGAGTTGCAATTTATATGTGCGCCCTTTACCAAGCTCAAATCTAAACAATAGAATCCAAATTTCATACCTGTTTATTCACCAATAACACAGGTCCTTTGTAATACCAATTCACCCTCTGTAGTTGCTGTGGAACTACAATCTCAAATGTCAGCATTTGATCTTAAATATTCCGGTGCTAAGGCAGTACATTCAGACATAAGAAATCGATGTTTAAAATCGATTTCACTCAAGAGTCAATCATAACTCTGTCTGCTCCGAATTCTTCAACAGTCTCCAATTCTTTTGCTGTATTCTAAACCCAACAACCCTTTCAACTCTGCGTTGGATTTAAACAAATTCATCCGACCGCTTTTCACCAATCAGGAACGTAGATTTGCAGATCCTGAACCTGCATTTTGAATTCAAACGCGATTTTACACACAACAGCTCAATTAAAAATTCCATTAAACAATTCTGCCTCCCTGAAGTCGACTTTCCAATCTAATTGATCTCTGTTTGAACATCTACGTCTTGTACACAAACCGATCACTCATTCAGCGATAAGATCTTCAATCATGGGGATCGATTCACAATGAATCTGGCATTTAATAAGAGATTTTATCCAACAGACTTAACCAATTTCTGCATTAACCACTTATAATATCGATCCACTGTTTTATTCATAATCATAACATGAATTCAAATAAAAAATGTATCAAATAAATTCTGCGCCTCTCATCACTGCTTTGGCCAGAACCCCACAGCAATTTAAATTTGTTTTTAATTGAATTCCAAAACATAGTTTTGAAATACCATCCTGCACCCTCTTGCCAGATCTTCTGTGCCTGAGATTTATCATAAAACTATTCAGATCAACAAAAGAATTCAACCTGGATTTTGTTTCTGCTGAGTTGAATTCAAACCTGCGCTTTCAACTCAATGTCACAAAATACAATCCTGAAAGCTGTATTCATTCTGAAAACTACGTTCTTATACTGGACTGAGTTAAAAGTCTGCGCCCTTCATACAATCACACCATAATCCATTCAGATCTAAAATCCAGCTAATCGATTGTAACATTCTAGCAAACAGATGTTTGACCTTTATTAATCAAATCTTCGATCTATCACCCAATTCACAATATTCTATGGGTTTATAACTGTGATACCAGATATCTAATATCTGAAAATCGACTTCAGTGTTGCCTTTTTAAAGTTCATCAACTAATATTGGTAATCCTTGCCTACAATGTTCCCATATTACCATGCACCCACCATTATCATTCCACAAGGATTAATACACTAATTAACTAGAAAATACCAACAAATTCACTCTTAACACAGTAATTGACCCATACATGAATTGTCCAAATTAAGGCGCATAACTCAAAATCACACTTTCAAAAAATGAACATACTTACAAACTTATCTTCTTGGCCAAATATTCAATATTCTCGGCCTTTACAAATTGCCAGAGGCTTACAGCCTTGGTTGTTCAAAACCTACTCTCAATCTCACACTCTCTCACAATCTCAATGTGTTTTTCTCTCAAAACCCCCTCCTATTTATTAAATTTTAAAAATGATTTAATTAAATGCTCAATCCCCTTAATATCTCAACACCACTAAAATATCTCAACAAATCCCTAAATCTCTCAACATCCCTAAAACTTAGAAACTAATTCCAACTTAGGCTCCCTCATTAATTCTAAATAATCTAGAAACTAATTTCTCTCACATTTACAATTTCTCACAAATAATTAATAATATTAATATTTACATGAAATTTAATATTTCTTCAAAACATGAAACCCCCTAGCTTAGATAAAATACAAGGTGTTTCTCGGAGCTGATGCTCCTGCATCAGACTCCCCATGTAAGAAAATTCATGACCACCTGGTCATAAGTCTGGATATTTCCTCCTGGATCCCAAATTTTATTTTGTAATCTTTCTTTGCTTGTCAGTTGCTTTACTGCTGCTGTTATCTGATGTTGTCCTCCAGGTTTCCATATTTCAGGCCGTAATGTCTACTCTTGTTTCGCTCTCGCAATCTTTCGTTGTCTTTTCTCGTTGTCTTTCCTTTTCTTTCGTAGCTTCTTCCGGAATACTTTCATCATCAATCTTCTGATGCTTTCAATCTCTCGGTCCAATAAATCTCTCGTCTGCTGATTTCTTGCTGTCTGCTGAGCTAAGATGGCTTGCTCAGTTTTTACTTTCTCTATTTGTACTGTCACTTGCTGACTTCTAGCTTCTATGCTTGTTTCTATTCTGACTGTCACCCGATCATCCATGCCCTCTTGTCTTCTGGAACAGAAAACTTATTCTCCCTTCATTTGACTGCTCAACTGAGTCAAATGTTCTGCAACAATACCTGCATTCACAAAACACTTGTTAGAACAAAAATCATAAGGCATCAATGCCTTGTCCTCCTTTGCCAGCACTTCAGTATGTTGTTCTGAATTCTCCTCCACTATCAGCACATCAGTATGCTGATCCAAACTTCCCAAATAATCCTCTGAAGAATTCTCAATACTGTCAACCAATCTTCCTCTCATATCATCCGCTTCCATGACATCTTTCTGCACTCGTTCACTGTACTGGACTCTTTCATCTGCTGCAATCTCCTTGTCATACTCCGAATTCTCCAACAAACATTCCAACAATGCAATTTCGCTGTAGCATTGCTGAAGCATAACATCATCATTTACAGTCCCTGCATTCATGCACAACTTGTCAGTTTGAAAACTACAAGTTTCAACAGTCTCATTTGTCGGTTCAGATACCAGCTCTTCCAACTGATCCTCTTCTTCATTCACATGAACTTCCTCTTGTACTGTAACAGCAAAAGTATCACTGTTTTCTTCTTCAAAGTACTTATCTCTCACAAGATTTTGTTCCATACTTGTGACGGCTTCACAAGATTGCGCATCATCCTCAACAAAACCTGTAATCACATCATAATTGTCAGCTACAAAAATACAAGAGTTCACATTATCCAGCTGATCTGGATCTACCCAGTAACTTAAGAAATCATCAATGATCTCCTCCTCTGTTTCATCAATGAAAACCTCCTCTTCCAACTCAGCTGCTCTGAGTTCTTCCCGTCTCAACTGTACATCCATTATCTGCTCGAGCTTCTTCAGCTCTTCCGTTAACAACATGTTTGTCTGTCGATCCCTTTTCTGCTGTAGCCTCTGCCACTTCACTCTCTTCCTCATCAACTAATCATGTCTCTGGCCTCTCATATTCTCCTGCAACAACTCCATTAATAACTCAAGATGAATCTTGATCTCAGCTTTCTCTTTCTTGTACTCTTTATTAGTCCACTGCTTCAATATGCCATTTGCCTTGGCATCTTTCTCCCTCATTCTACTGTGGCTTCTCTCTGAACCTCTGCTCTCTCCTCTATGAATTTCAGTAGTCATCTCCTTCGCCATGAGTTTCTCACTCATGAGTTGCACCAAGCCTCTGCAACAACAAGCTCTCCTGTCCTGCCGTCACTTACCTCACTAAGCTCTCCTCACTCAGTCTCTTGGTAAGTACTGGTTCACTACCTCTGGAACCTCTTGAGCACTCTCCTCTGATCCTTAGGCTTCTCTCATCTGCAACTTTCAAGAACACACTTATCCTTTTCATTCAACCTCTGTTGAATCTTTAGGTTTTGCCACACATCTAGAATCCCTTGCTGAACTCCTTCATCACTGCACTTCAGCTGTGATCTGCTTCTTCCTGCTGAGATTTCTCCACTATGCCTGCAACCAAATTCTACAAATAGTCTTCAAACTAGAGTTAAATATCAACTACACAATCTCACCTTTCAAGATCCTGTTGATCTCACTTCCTTCCTCAACTGCACTTGCATACCTGTGCTGCCATCTTCATCAGTTTCACAATCTGACATTCATTCACCACATGCAATTAAAAAAAACTTGAATCCTTTCCCAAAGCCATTCCAGCTTTGATACCAAAAATGATGCAAGCCTAGAGCCCGCAATACCAGGATCTTCAATAACCATGTATATAAGAATGCATCTCAAAGATTTACCGTAATCAAAAACCTCAATCACCGGCAAATTCACACCATCTCATTCATACATGTGGAAGCTATCCAATATATGGCTCAAAATCATTCAATACCATCTCATATATTATCAATCTCGATCCACTCACCTTTCAAGCAATTTCATAACTTTTGAAACCTTCAAACAATATTCAAATGCTTCCTTAAACCATATCAATGCCTTAATTCCCTCATTTGTTTAATTACCAACATTCAAGTGTGTTTATACATCATCCAACTACAATCTTCATTCTCAATCCAATTTAGAAACTTCATGTCAATCCTTGTACCAAATCTTGTACATGCTCATCAACCCAATAAACATCATTCATATATGAATTCTTGCATTTAGGAATTGACTCAATGCACTGCAATTTTTCATGTTTACAAAAGTCATTGGCAATTTAATAAACTGTTTGGACTTATAGTTGCAATTTATATGTGCGCCCTTTACCAAGCTCAAATCTAAACAATAGAATCCAAATTTCATACCTGTTTATCCACCAATAACACAAGTCCTTTGTAATACCAATTCACCCTCTGTAGTTGCTGTGGAACTACAATCTCAAATGCCAGCATTTGATCTTAAATCTTCCGGCGCTAAGGCAGTACATTCAGACATAAGAAATCGATGTTTAAAATCGATTTCACTCAAGAGTCAATCATAACTCTGTCCGCTCCGAATTATTCAACAGACTCCAATTCCTTTGTTGTATTCCAAACCCAACAGCCCTTTCCTGCAATTAGAATCAACTAATACACAGAGTTTAGTTCTACGCTTCATAAGCTCTGCGTTTTAAACTACTCTTGAGTCGACTTTCTGCAAGAGATATACATACAACTCTGCGTTGGATTTAAACAAATTCATCCGACCGCTTTTCACCAATCAGGAACGTAGATTTGCAGATCCTGAACCTGCAATTTGAATTCAAACACGATTTTACACACAACAGATCAATTAAAATTCCATTAAACAATTCTGCCTCCCTGAAGTCGACTTTCCAAGTCAACTTGAGCTCCGTTTGAACATCTACGTCTTGTACACAAACCGATGCATTCAACGCTAAGATCTTCAATCATGGGGATCGATTCACAATGAATCTGGCATTTAATAAGAGATTTTATCCAACAGACTTAACCGATTTCTGCATTAACCACTTATAATATCGATCCACTGTTTTGTTCACAATAGACAGAGCATAACATGAATTCAAATAAACAGTGTATCAAATAAATTCTGCGCCTCTCATCACTGCTTTGTTCAGAACCCCATAGCAATTTAAATTTGTATTTAATTGAATTCCAAAGCAGAGTTTTGAAACACCATCCTGCGCCCTCTTGCCAGATCTTCTACGCCTGAGATTTATCATAAAACTATTCAGATCAACATAAGAATTCAACCTGGATTTTGTTTCTGCTGAGTTGAATTCAAACCTGCGCTTTCAACTCAATGTAACAAAATACAATCCTGAAAGTTGTATTCATTCTGAAAACTACGTTCTTATACTGGACTGAGTTAAAACTCTGTGCCCTTCATACAATCACACCATAATCCATTCAGATCTAAAATCCAGCTAATCGATTGTAACATTCTAGCAACAGATGTTTGACCTTTATTAATCAAATCTTCGATCTATCACCCAATTCACAATATTCTATGGGTTTATAACTGTGATACCAGATATCCAATATCTGAAAATCCATCAAAGGTTGCCTGAAAGTTCATCAACCTAATATTGGTAACTCTGCCTACAATGTTCCCATATTACCATGCACTCACCATTATCATTCCACAAGGATTAATGCACTAATTAACCAAAGAATACCAAAGAATTCACTCTTAGTCAATAAGAATTGACCCATACATGAATTGTCCAAATTAAAGTGATAACTCAAAATTGTAATTTTCATAACAATGAAAATACTTACAACCTTTTCTTCCTGGCCAAGTATTCAACGTTCGTGGCCCTTACAAATTGCCAGAGGCTTACAGCCTTGGCTGTTCAAAACCTACTCTCAATCACTCACACTATTCAAGTCCCATTTGCCTTTGAGGCCTTCTAATTTATACAAATTAAAAATGCACTAAATTGAGTTCTATCCCTTTAAAATCTCAACAAATCCCTAAATATCTCAACATCCCTAAAAGATAGATTTTTATCCCTAAAACTTAGAAACTAATTCTAACTTAGGCTCCATCATTAATTCTAAATAATCTAGAAACTAATTTCTCTCATGTTTCCGGTTGTTTGGAAACACTTACAAATTCTCACAAATAATTAATTAAAATATAATTAATCACTCAAAATAATATTAATATTTACATGAAATTTAATATTTCTTCAAAACATGAAACCCCCTTAGATTGATAAAAATACAAAGTGTTTTTGGAGCTAATGCTCTGCATCACTTTGGTTGTTCTTCACTACTGCTCATGACCTTTCTGAGTTTCACCAATATTTGATTTCCTAGTATTGTTAGAAGCATTATGATTTCTAAAAAAATACCATGAGGTAAAGAGACATCTTTGGCGATTTTTATTTTTGGTGTACGATTCGTTTTTCTTTTTCACAGTTCTAATATCCTCCTCACTAATTCTATCATAATTTTTGTTTCATATTCGACATCTTCAAAAGAAACATGTTGAATTCCCTAGATTCACCCACTTAGTGACTCTTGATTGATCCTCTTGTACTATTGCGAGTGTCTTGAGCTATTGATCTTTTCTTCAATCTCCTTTCCCCTCTGCTTTGTTTATTAATGGAAAACTCTTCAGTCAAATTCATAACATTGGCTCCAACGTATAAATGCCTTCAAACATGTTTGAAAAGACTCGAGAACAAAATCTATGAAACAAAATAAAACATGTCAATAATCAAATAATTTATAAAAAATCGAATCATCCTTACAATAATGCATAGCAGAAATAAAAATAAGCATACTTACAATGTTATTTGAAATGTTGCTTGAGATTTCTTTAGAAAATTTTGAAGATATTTCATCTGTGTCATACTTGACGATTGATAGATGATATCTAACCTTCTCACGTTTATTAGCCTTCCTTGCAAGAACATAAATAGTGTTTGTATTTGGGACCATACATATGTCTCGTACTCTGCCCATCACATCATATGGCTCATTTAAGTGAATCAAACCACAAAGCAGATAGATG
Organism: Pinus albicaulis; assembly: GCA_034641835.2. Lineage (NCBI taxonomy): Eukaryota > Viridiplantae > Streptophyta > Pinopsida > Pinales > Pinaceae > Pinus > Pinus albicaulis. The sequence goes on along the minus strand of JAXQQM020083377.1, from coordinate 208,054 downwards.
TGTATATCAGCCTCCGTTTCACTGTCTTCAAGATACCATGAGAAATCAGTTTTATCTATTTCCTCGGCGTTCTTCCAATCAGAAATAAGCTTTAATGAACCTGGTGCCCCACTTGCTTGAATTCTATTAGTGTGTGCAACAATGTCCTTATTACGTCTAACAGTGTCCATACTACGTCCAGCTGCAACTTTATATTTGGGAGTTGTATCCATAGTGCGTGGAGCTGCAACTTTAGATTTGGGAGTTGCTGCCGTAGGTGCAGAAACATTCACAGAAATATTTTTTTATGCCATTTTCCTGATAAAAATAAATAAATATATATATATATATATTAGTTAATGAGAAAATAATGCCGATAAAATAAATTTAAAAAACAAAATTTATTTCTAAAACTAAATAAATTGAAATTAAAGCAGTAAAATTAACTATAGAAAACTTTCATTTAAAAAAAAATATTATAAATCATATGTATATATATCTATATAATATGTTTTGAATACATTTTATAAAAAAATTAAAAATGTGTTTTAAATTGTATAAAACAATTTAAAAAATAAACTACTGTTTTCAAACTTCAGTTTTTGTTTACTATTTAAGAAAAAACAAAAAAATTACTAACTATTTATAACAAATGTTAAAATTAAATTTTATTTTTTTTAAGATAATGATTTTATTAAAAAAACAAAATAATGTTAATTTTTTGTTTTAATTTTAATTATATTTTTTTATTAAATTTACACTTAATAAATAATATTTTAAAATTTTAAAATTTTATTTTACATTACATAGCAATTAAATAAAAATAAACAAAACAAAATAAAACAAAAATTTATTTTACTTTACATAGCAATTAAATAGCAATTAAATAAAAATTTATAAACTTAAAATTATAAAAATTTATAAATCTATATAATCTTTTAATATATTTTAAAATTACAGAATTTTATTTTAAATTACATAGTAATTAACTAAAAATAAACAAAACAAAATAAAAGCGATTAAACAAAATAAAAAATAAAAAAAATTATAATGTTGTCTTAATACTTAAATTAATTATATATATATATATATATATATATATATATATATATATTAAAAACATATGTAATATATTCCATTTAGAAAATAAAAAATAAAAAAACGCTTTACATATTACATCAACAAAATAAAATAAAATAAATTAAAATTTTTAAAACGTTGTTTTAATAATTAAATTTAAGAAAAAATTACATTATAATTAAAAAAAATTTAAAAAAATTAAAATTTGTTAAACGTTTTTATAATAATTAAATTAAAAAATAAAAATAAAAAATGTTTTGGCCGCCCGCGGGGCGCCAGAGGTCGGCCGGGCGGCGCCACGGGGGGCTACCTAGCCAGCCTCAGGCCCCCGGCTCGGAGGAGGCCAATTCCCGAGAACAGGGAATCGGCCTCCGCCTAGCCGGGGGCCGGAGGCCGGCCAGGCGGCACCACGGGGGGTTGCCCAACAAGCCTTGGGGCCTGAGGTCAGCTGGGAAACCCCCCGTGGCACCGCCTAGCCAGCCTCCGACACCCCGTAGGTGGCCAAAACAAATTAATATAAAAAAATGCACGCTCATTTTAATTTTTTATTTTGTTTTAAAAATTAATTATTATAATATTTTAAAAAATTATTTAATTAAAAAAAAACAATTGTTTTAATATACAAAACAATAAATAAATAAATAAATTATATATATATATATATATATATAACAATTCAGTAAATATATAAAATAAATAAATCCAAACCATTCTTTATATAACAATACAATTAAAAAATTCAATTACTGTTCAATTGTTTTAATATAACAATACAATAAATAAATTTAAAAAAAAAAAAAACAATTCTTTATATAACAATACAATTGTTTTTTTTTAAACATTATTTAATTTTAAAAAAACAATTTTTTTAATATAACAATACAATAAATATATTAAAAAAAACCAATTGTTTATATAATAATACAATTTTATTTTATTTTATTTTTTTAATAACATTATTAAATTTTTAAAAAAAAACAATTGTTTCAATATAACAATACAATTAAAATTTAATTGAAAAAAAAAAAACTATACAACAATACAATTAAAAAAATTACAAAAAAATTAATATATAACAAAACAATAAAAAACAAAAACCAAAAAAATTTAAAATTAAAAGTAATAAGATTTAAAATTTAAAAAAATAAAAATAGAATTTAAAATCAAAAATTTCTTAAAAAAAAAAAAAAACAATTAAAATAATGAAACCACTAATATATTTATGATTAAAAAAATGACAAATAAAAATGTAATAACATAACTATTTTTTTAATGTGCATGGTCGTTTTATGGATTTTTCTATCTAGATGAACCTATAAGTCCTAAAAAAGAAAAAAAAATCTAAATTTTTGTCCTTAAAACCCTAAAAAATTTAGTTTTTTTTTGCATTTTCTTCACTAAAAAAATATTAAAAAATTATGGTTTTCGAACCTAAAAACCTTAAAAAATTAGTTTTTGAACACATAAACTATAGAAAAATAGATTTTCCCCAAAATCGTCTTTAAATGGACAGAATAGAAGGAAAACTAGCCTTTGAAATGCAAAAAATTGCTGTCACCAATGCCAACAAAACGCCTCCACAAAATTACCAATAGCAACACAACACCTCCAATGCCAATGCAATGCCTTTACGAAGTTACCAATGCCAACACAACACCTCCAAAAAATTGCTCTAACAAATACCAGAAAACTTGATGTGATGTGATGAATAGAAACAAGCATTCTTATTATATAGTGAATATTGTCTGATTGGTTTACTGTTTAACGAATGTAGGATTAAAATTTCAAATTTCAAATTTAAAATATTTATATTTAGTTTATTATAGTTCATATTATAGTTAAAATACTTAATATTTGCATGTAGTTATCATAGTTAATATTTTATTTAATATTTACATGTACTGAATGTTGAATAATTCAAATATAATCTCAGATAAAAATTTAAAATATAAAATACTTACATGTAGTTAATTATAGTTAATATTATAGATAAAATAGTTAATATTTGCATTTAGTTATCATAGTTAATATTTACATGTACTCAATGTTTAAAATCATGGGATTAAATTTTAAAATTTAAAATATTTACATGTAGTTAATTATAGTTAAAATAGTTAATATTTGCATGTTGTTATTTTTGTTAATATTTACATGTAGTCAATTTTAAATCATTCAAATAAGAAAATTATTTTAGTTTCGAAGGCATGCATGAAAGGAATATTTTGTGGATATTTTGAATAGAAAGTATGGTGAAATATTTGAAGAGCAACAGTTTATTAAGAAATTTTGAAATATATTTTAGATGAATATAATGTAGGTTTAAAATTTAAAATTTAAAATATTTACATGTACTCATTATAGTTAAAATAGTTAATATTTGCATGTAGGTATCATAGTAATATTATAGTTAATACTTACATCTAGTCAATGTTAAATCATTGAAATAAAAACATTATTTTAGTTTGGAAAGCATGCATGATAGAATATTTTGTGGATATTTTGAATATAAATATCGGCAAAATATTTCAACACAAATAGTTTATTAAAAAAAAATTAAATACACTTTTTGATTAATATTTTGTACGAAATATTTGAAATGAAAATTTTGGAGGGTAAGTTGTTCACGAAATTTTTTGGGGGGGGAATTTGGAGGGAAAGTTTTTCGTGAATTTTTTTGGGGGGGGGATTTGGAGGGAAATTTTCAGTCTTAAAGCTATATATTGTAAGTGGGAGAGCCATTTGTATCATTCAACCTATTCTTGTTGAAAGCCATGGTTTCTTCTGATAGCGAAGTTTTTCTTTTCACACCGTGAACATCTTCGTCACACAACAACTCTATTCAGAGTGATGAATATAACAGGAGTTCATTCACCATGAATAGAGAGTCAAAAAATTGACTTAGTCGTAATGCAAAATATGATGAGAATAAAATTGATGAGGCGTAACAAAATGAAATTTTTGTAAATCGAGAGCCAGTTATACCACTTATTCTTAATCCTAAGGATTATGAAAGCAACAGTGATGAAGGGCATGATGAAAAAATTCTAGAGTCAAAAGTTTTACTTCGTCCTAATCCCAAGGATTATGAGGACACCATTGATGAAGAGGGAGATGAAGAATATCCACTTCAGCTTAATCTGAAGGATTATGCGAGAAAAACAGATGAAGAGGGGAATGAAAAATTTGCAGAGTCAAAATATCCACTCTGTCCTAATCCTAAGGATTATTCCAGCACCACTGATGAAGAGGGGGATGTAAAATTTCCAAATTCAAAATATAAAATTCGTCCTAATCGTAAGAATTATGCGATCACCACTGATGAAGAGGGGAATGATAAATTTTCAGAGTCAAAACATCCACTTCATCCCAATCGTAAGGATTATGCCAACACCACTGATGAAGACGGAAATGAAAAATTTACAGCGTCAAAATATCCACTCCGTCCTAATCCTAAGGATTATGGGAGAACCACTGATGAAAGGTGGGATGAAATAATTCCAGAGTCAAAATATCCACTTTGTCTTGATCCTAAGGATTATGCGAGCACCATAGATGAAGAGGGGAATGAAGAATTTGCAAAGTCAAAATATGCACTTCGTCCTAATCCTAAGAATTATGTGAGCATCACTGATGAAGAGGGGAATCAAGAATTCGCATCGTCAAAATGTCCACTTCGTTCTAATCCTAAGGATTATTCCAACACCACTGATGAAGACGGAGACAAATTTCCAAAGCTAAAATTTTCACTTCAGCCTAATCATAACGATTATAAGTTCACCACTGATGAAGGGGGGGATGAAGAATTTCCAATAAATATAGATTGAAGGCATTCACTTATTCCTAATCCTAATAATTATGAGAACATCAGTGAGGAAGGGAAGGGGCGGGATGAAGGAATTCTAGTGAATACAAATTGAAAGCTTCCACTTATGCCTAATCCCAAGGATTATGAGAGCACCACTTAGGAAGGGGAGGATCAAGAGTTTCTTGCAAATGATAATTTTAGAGGCACAGATTTGAATATTTCATTTTCTCTAAGTGATCATTTCAAAGACAGTCATGGTGATGAAGAATTGAATCCTCCCAGGGAAGAATTTGAAAGCGTGGGTTAAGATGGTGAAGAATTTCTTCTGAGTCAGGGTTACAAAAGCGTTGATGATTCTTGTGAAATGTTTTCTTCAAGTGATGATGGTAAAGAAAATTTTCGAGGCATTGATGTTGATGAATTTATTAACTATGTTGGGTCTGATGATAGTGGGGATAATATTCCTCCTAATGGTCATGAAACTACTTTTAGAAATGATGATGGAATGATGAAGCTATTGCAAGAAAATATTGCAACTAGGAGTAGGGGTAGACCTTTTCATATCAATCCAAAACATTCTAGTTATACAAGGGCGAGGACAAAATATCTCACAAAAAAAAGTTTTGTCGTTCATTTGATTTCAAGTGAATGTTGTCAAAGGGACTGCTTCAAACATACGGATTTAAACTTTGTTTTGGAGAAAAGGAAAACATATATGTCAATGAATAAAAGCATGCAAAACTCATATTTAGTGGGTTGCATGCAATCTACACTAGTAGGTTATGATTATCATATTGGGAATGTATTTCTTTGCAGAAAGGCATTCAAAATGTTGCATTCAATTGGTAATTGTCGTTTTTCAAGAATCTAGGAAAGATTGGAAAAGGATCCCAGATATTATTCAGAAGTACGTTATAAATGGGAGGTGGGGCCGTTTGCGAATACTGCTAAGACATGGATGAAAGACTTCTTTTCAAATCATGGAGAGTGTATGCCAAATTAAGACACAATACATATTCAAGATAATTTCTCGAGACAAGAAATATTCATGTTATACAAATATTATGCAGAAGTTGTCGAAGGAATTGGTAATTTTATTACATATTCTTATTTTACAAGGTTATGGAAAACTGAATTCAACAATGTTTGTATTCCTAAGAAGACAAGGATGGGGGTTTGTAGCACATGTGCTTCTCTTAAAGCAAAAAGAGATAAATGTCAAGGAGCAGAAAGAGGTATGCATTCAAAACATTGTTTTTCAAAATTGGATACTTATCAACTATGAAAATATATTTATTCATATGTTTCTTTTATTTTATGTACATATTTTGTTTTCAAAGAACTTCAATACCATCGCAATCAGCAAACAAGTGAAAGGAAAAAGTTGTATAAACATTGAAAGAAGTGTTATGATAATCCAAATAAATATCTGGGATTGATAATTGATGGTATAGACCAAAAGAAAACACTTCTTCCACATTTTGTCCGCAGGCCAAAAAAATTACAGGAAAAAAATTTCATTCAGTTTCACTTGGTTGGTTGTATGGTATTTAATGAGAAGATGTTTCCAAGAGTTTTCTTCACAACTCCAAATATTCACAATGATGCAAATATGACCATAACTATAATCCATGATGTGGTTACTCATTGGTCTAGTATTCTTCCTGAAGTTTTGTATTTACAATTAGACAACACAACTCGTGAAAACAAAAATCAAGTTCTTTTTGGGTATCTAAACATGCTCGTTGAATTGGGGATTTTTAAAAAGATAAAGGTTGGTTTCCTTCTTGTTGGGCATACTCATGATCATATTGATCAAATGTTCAGTCGTTTTTCAGTAACATTGAAGAGGAAAGGTGTTGGAAGCTTGCCATCATTAATTGAATGTATTAAGAAATCATACATTCCAGAGCCTGTTTTTCATGTGCTGGAAGAAACTATGACATGCGAAGGTTTATTTTTGGATCGCATGGTGAGGAGAAATGCATTGAAAAAATAACGACATTAGCTTCCAGCATCAATTTCGTATCAAAAAAATTGATGGGATAAGACTTATATGGGGCAAGAAGTATTCAACTTTTGAAGAATGGGGTCCATCATTAGGTTTAGCATTTTTTAAGTTCATTCCCGAGCGTCCAATATTTTCATCAAAGATATTGTTATTAACAACATATTAGAATCTAATGCACTTAAAGCACAAGAGACATAAATTATTCCTAATGTATAGATATAAATTAAAAACATGTACAGATACATATGAGCATCAAGGTTGTCGAATGGTGAGTATTTTTTCAAGAATCGGGGTGATACTAAGATCAATAAATGTGGATACACTTTGAAGACCCTTTTTTTCCACAAAATATGCCAAATGAACATCAGAAAACACATTGAACAACAACAACCTCAAGCTATTATTAATTCCTGTTGCAGAGGAAAGAGAAATCTATATTGTTCTAGAAGATTGCCGCAGCACAACGTGAAGCTGGCGGAAGACCTTTACAAAGGTGTGCGTATCGTTAAGGAGGTCAGACAATAGTAGAAGTAGAAGATCCATCATCCATTTCAGATTTCAAGGTTATTACGTCATTATTGAAAACAAGAGACAAGACAACGTGATGGTTATTGGTATACAAGTACCCACCTTTTCAATGGTGTGCACAAGCTAGACAGGTGTTGAAAAAAGAATTGCGTAAAGAGAAAATAGCGGGCAATAAATATAACCATCGCTACGATGTCTTAAAATTGGAGGATGTTGACATACTAGTATTACTTCAACTTGACAAAAGAGGAGGAACTCTTTGTCATGACCATAAATATTTTGAAGAAATTGCTATCAAAACAATTACTATTGAGATGGGACTCGGCAGTATCGGAAGCCGAGATCTACAAGACTTTTGAACTCGAAATGGTGGGCATGCATATTGACCCGTATGGAGCACTAGTTGATGAAAGAGAAGAACATGGAGATCATCTTCATCTCCATCGACATTCATCTAAAGATGTAGGTTCTCGATGGTGCCGTAACCTGCGACATTTTACCAACTATTCAAGACATCATGTGTAATCGATGTTCATAATGGTAACTTGAATAAAAATTTTTGACTTCCATCTCGTTTTTCATGAAGTTATGAGGCATTTTCATGTTTGTTGGATTATATGTTTTAATTATGAAGAATTCATCTTCTTTAGAATATCGTAATAACGGAATAATGAATTAAAAATAATTTAAAAGTTATATTCCAAAGCCAACGTTAATATTTTCGATTATAAGTAAAATAGAAAATAGAAACTAATGTTGAATTTTAGATTATATGATATTACCATGATATTATGTATTGTTACTTAGCTTTGTATAAGATACTACTTTTATCAATTATAGTTTACCTTGTTGAATAGACAGAACTTTGTGTTTTGATGCGTTGATTTTTTAGGTTTGTTTGAAATTAGATTTAAATTTGTTTTGTTGAAGATTTGAAAATAGATAAGTTTTTATCCTTTAAAATTAAAATATTTTCATTTGTTTCGTCTGAAGCAGAAATTTTTTTCATTTACTTGTTCATTTTTAAAATTGTTTAAGCCTTATAATTTCTCCATAATTTTATTGTTCAAGTCTCGTTGAAAACTTAAGATTGAAAACTAAATTTATAACCTGTCATTGTGGTTTTTATGCCTACCAAATTTTATCTTTAATTATGGCTGGGATAACAATTACAATTTTAGGTTGTTTAGAGTCGAAGATATTTTTATGTTTAACATAGATGAAAATTGTTCAAGTGATAAGCCTTTCGTGTATGCTTCGTTTAACTTTAACATCACTCATCAAAATTTAGAAATTTACGATTTTAAAATGTCCTAATATGTTGTCTTTAATTCCATTGTTATAAAAAGAAGCAAAAGTATGACACAATTATTTTTTTTTGTTGAAGTTCCAAACACAATCGGTTTTGTTTTGAGGGTGTTTTTTCAATCCTTTTTTTCAAGAACAATTTTGCTTTTGTACAATTTGCAAATATTGAAATTTGACCTTCAAAAAAAACCAAGTATTCTGAATACACACTTTTGTTTTTTGGGGTGTTTTTTCATGTTTTTTGTGAGTCTTTAACAGAGTTCTGCTTAGGTAATAGTTCCCGTTTCACCGTAACTATGTTTTCACCGTCATCGAGTGTGTGTCGTTTACGAACATTAAAACAACTACATTCTCCACATTGACCTCATATTTAAACACTCTTTGTAATCAAGATTTTCTATCTTGGACATAATTAATTTTATTATCGCTGGTACACCTCAACATCTTTCTTCAGACCTCTAACCGACCCATTATCAGCAGTGTTAGGGGATAGCCATCTCAAAAAAAAAAATGGTTTTCCACCCAACTCAGAGAGACTTGTCTTAATGCTGAACGCCTGAAATGAAAATTATGGAGAATGCCTAGTGCCATTAAGCTGGGTGACAAAGCCATGATTCTTTGACCGTAAAGAATGTATGGAGAGCCACCGCGCGTGGAATTTTTCACAACCATCCTCTTATATCCAAACTTAACTCCAAAATGAAGTGTAATGAGAATCCTTTGGTTTTATGTTGTTCGCATTACAATAGAGAGAATTAATTACTTTTTAATATTTTAGACCATAAATGTTGAAGGAAGAGACTAAGACGTTCTTCCTTGGCCATAGAACAGTCCTCTTTTGTTGATGAAATCCTACCTGGACACATGCTTAGCATTGATTCCTCATGTTTAACCACGTTGGATGAATGAATTTTCATTTTGATGGAGCAATCACCAATGATATGTGAGTGATCACCGGCGAGATTTTAAATCGAAATGACTACCAAATTCTATAAATCTTCATTCGCTAGATTATCCTCTTAATTACCTACATCTGCATATCCTTGAGTTTTTTTAGCAATCATGGTATGTGACATATTGTAATTATGTCGCCCTCCTCCATCAACTACCTTGAACAAAATTAACCCCTTGTTGGCTTGATCGCTCTTCAAAGTGTCAGATATGATAGAACTCTAAAATTTAAATTTGTCCATGATCAATTGGATTCTTTGGTAGAGTTGATCTTGTATTTGTCCTTATAATGATTTAATTTGATACATTTTTGAATTGTGATGAGAGTCTCTAAAGACATATCATGATGCTCTTTTCAATATTGAATCGTCAATTTATATGTTGAAAGTGGTTGATTATTTGGATGCATATTTATTAATAGCTAGTTTTGATTTATTGCTCATGATGGATGTTGTCAAATCTACTTAAATTGTGAATATTTGATTCAATTGTTTTAATTTTATAGATGATGATCATGTTACAATAATTATCTTGTTATTTTATATATACCATCGTTGTAGATTCTATTTTGATGATATTTATCACATAATGATGTTGCTAATTGGTATAGACAAGTTTGTTTTCACGAAGCACCGTTTATAAACATGAAGCACAAAATATTTATGAAAAATCACAAGTATGGCAATCGCAGCATCCTGCTGCAGGTGCATATATTCAAATTAATTAAATTGAATAAAACATATTAATTTAATTGCAGCAAACATAGCTGTAGCCAAACAAAGAAGTTAAACAACGGAAGTTCAAATGGAAGCAAATTGAAGCCACACTAGAAGAAAATGAAAAAACTGAAGCCAACCAAACAAACCAGATGCATATCTTGGAGCCAGTTACACTACACCGAGCCAAATTGCAGGCACCACCTGGAGTTCAATTTAGCACTAAACCTGAGCTAAATCCCAAGCGTTATTTTCACGATCGAAGCGAAAAAAGAAGCTAAACAACGAAGCCAAATTGAAGAAAATTTGAAAGACACACCAGAAGAAAATTGGACATAAATTGGAACCCGCATTTTAAAGAAACCTAAATAAAATTAGAAGCTACAACAGAAAGAAAAAATTGAAGAAAATTTGAAGCTACTGCTTAGACAAAATTAGACACAAAAATTGAAGCAATAGAAGCAAAATAGGAAGCAAAATTAGAAGCACATTTTGAAAATTGAAGCCACACTAGAAGCAAATTGAAGCCACACTAGAAGAAATTGAAGCCATACATTTGAAGAAAAACAGAAGAAAATTGAAGAAGACTAGAAGCTAAAATTAGAAGCTAAGCACTAGAAGCAAACAAGTAAAATTGGTACAAATGGTAAGAAAACTGAAGCAAACGAAGCAAATTACATGTTAAACTGAACTAGAGCCAAATTGAAGAAGTCAAGTGTTATTTCAAGAAGCAAATGGTGCTATTCCAGAAATTACTATTGACGTTATTCTTGATCCTACTTATGGCGTATTTTATGCAAAACTTCAGGAAATCAGCATCTGGTACTATTTTGGGGGTAATTTATGGTATGTGTTTTTCCAAAGACAATTTCTCTCGATATTGTTTCTAAAGCACTATTTACGCAAAATTTGGTGTTACGATAAACATACTTGGAGCCCATATTATTACTTGCTACTGTAGAAAGGTGTCCAATTGTGAAATGAAAAACACTAAATCTTAGCTAGTTTTAGGTGGCGTTACTTCCCCGTTCGTTTTAGTGAGTGTATAGGCATGAGATGCAATTCCTTATTTACAGATACAACTTTGGTTTAAATTTTTTTCTCTAACATCAAAGTTCTCAAATTCCTAGCTAAAACAAAAACAAACAATCACATCTGAAACCATTTTTATTTATGCCCTCAAACTCTAATTCGTATCCATACCTAAAACCATCGCACATCCATAAATATTATAAATCTCTTTCCCATTTTATTTTTCCAAATTTTATAAAATATTAATGAAGTCATAACAAATGCATACTGAAGCCATTTACATCTACAAAATTCTACATACTAATAATACCTACTACTACCTGAATAGGTCATCAAAGAAAATTACAAATCCAAAGTGAGTTTGTGTTGTAAAAATATTTCAACAAAAGCTAAATTCCTTATAACTTTGGTGTCGTTAGCTTTCATTATGTTCTTAATTTTACTCAAAGTCAATCCAAACCATCGTATACAATATCAAGGGTACAACAAGTTAATGCTAGGATGACTGGGTAATTGGCACATCAACATGACACGTGTCCATTATCACGTACGATTACAAATCAATATGGCACCAACCATTACCACTCTACCCATTGGCAGCATCAATATAGTACGTATACCTGCTCTTGTGGTATGGAGCCCAACCTCGACGATGGTGAGACGTTAGTCACATCAAACAAAAGAATCCAAAGCTAACACAAAGAATTTATAAATTTTTGTAGCCAAATGAGACTAATAGACCTCATCGTTATTATAGACCTCCATTGTTAAAAATTTTCAAATAAATTGCTTTCCGGTTAATGCTTGTTTGACGAGGATTTTTTTTTAAAAAATGTATGAGATACGTAACAACTTATGAGGCGATAGTGCTCAAAGTTTACAACCTAATATTAAGAAAGAAAAGGTTGATTTCATGGTTTTATGAGAGAATAACTAATTCCTTCTCAGAAAAATGGGACCCCAAATTATTCTCGAAGCGAGCTTCTTTCAACCGAAAAGGTGCAAATCGAAACCACACATTACAGCTTCTAAATGGTCCTACTCACATGTGTATGGCACTTATGAGCAAAAGATCTCTGTTGCTGAACCTCCTCCTTGGTCAACACAAATGTAAAACCTTCACGCAGCAAGAGGTAGAGATGGGTATCAAGAATCTCCATGTTGGAAAAGAAATACTTTCTGTTGAACTCTGCCAAGGGCAGGGCCCGAAAGTGGGTTTAAAATTTCTTTTCACCTCAGAAAAAAATCAACATCATACAAAATAGGTTCCCAAGGATGGACAAATAGTATGGGTGAACACTGGACATGTGTTGACGCCAATAATCCCTCCAATTATAGTAGTTCCATAATGATAAACCCTTCGTGTTATTGGGCTTCAAACTGAGTCCTATTGGGCAGCTTCTCACCATGCCTAACATAATTATTTTCACCCATGACCGAAGATTAGTCCTCTTTAGTCCGAGAGGCTCTCTCAACTTATCAAAGGATTACCGCCCACTAGGTCTTAAAACACATGGCTAATTGTGAGTGTTTTAGTGTATGTGATTTCACGTGAAAATGAGGAATATTATAAACTACCATTTGGCTTATGGAGCGTAAAAGGAAATCAATGAAAGCATTCTCACTTATGGAAGTCAGAAAGGCTTTATCTCGTTTCAATGATAGAAAACACTAACACATGGGAATAACCGTAACTCAATGCTAAAAAGAAGCTTATATATGATATGTAATTTCACACTTAGTATCAATACTAAGGAAATAGGTAAAGAGCATACACAGTCCATTGGAAATATCAAGAATCTTAGGTAAAGCAAGAAAAGTCACTGTCATTTATTACCGATATTATTAATTACAATAGTAGTTGTGTCAAAAATTAGCTTCCAAACCCTTTATTCGATTTTCTATCTATAAAATATACTTATTTACATTACATACGATTTCGATCATCGAACTCTTCAAACCGACACTAATCATAAATCGGTTACATTCATAAAAAGACATTTATCCATTAAGAGTTAATATCCTAATAGAACCTCGGTTATATTTATTACGTCGAAGCCAACTAAAGGAGTACATAATTACATAAAAAGTAGTTAGGCTGCTTTAATGGCACTACTCCATCATCAAAAGAATAAATGCCTCGTTTTAAAACACAAAACGGCTGACCTTTTTTCCTGTTGCGTTGCTTTCAATGTGTTGATGTAGTGGGGTAGTTTAGGACGTGGACCTCAATTCGCTAACACACCGAGCGTACCAGCCAAGAGTCATAAAGGCACATATGTTGTTGGATCTTAGTGTTGAACGTTTTTGGCTACCCGACTTGACCTTTCTGTTGTTTTTTATTACTAGCAGTCCTTTTTGTTGTGTTAAAACCTCTTTTATAAACAAAATAAAGGTGAAAAATCGTATATACTGACCTTAAATTTAAATTAATGATTCATGCATCACAACCTTTACAAATATTTATAAATAATACGATCAATGATGCGATGTATGGGGAGGTGACGGTGGAAGAGTAAAATGACATGAGGGTAAGGGACCGGACTGGTACATTGGGATTATAACTTTTAGCTTTTTATTTATAAGTCATGTTACTCCTTTAAATTTGCGAATCATGTAGGTAGGACCCAACGTTGTGGCGAAGTTTACATCTCAAAATGTTGCTTGCCGATAAGTGTTAAAAATTCTATATGAACAATGGCTGTAAACTACTGTGTAATGGGGGCGAGTTACCGAGGTGGGGCCAACTTACCACATCACAAATTAAATAAACAGATCGATGGCGTTCAATAAGTTAAAGTATATGCGATGCGATATCACACAAACGATCATCGCATTATTTTTATGCCTTAGTTCCCCGATAAAACATATAAAATATGCGGGAAATCGTTAAGGCGGGGCCCCACTTTAACTGCGTATCGGGTTTCAGAAAGTGACGAAAAGGTAAAAGGTGGAAGGGTAAAGTGAAAGTTGCTTAAAAAAAGGTAATTTTTAATGTGATTTTACTTGAAAAGGGAAGCGTGGTGGGTAAAATGGGTCCCACTTCATCATATTTTGTCCTTGAAAGGTTTTAGTGGTATGTAATGTAAATGATTTTGGGTTTTTGTCTACTAGAAAATTGATTTAAGTATGATTATGAATGGGAACGAGTCCAAAAGGCAAAACAACAAACATTATAAACACCTTATTTGCAAAGTTGTTTGAAGTATGTTGAAAGAAAAATCAAAAAGTGAAGGAAAAAAGAGATAAACGTGTTAAAGGAAAGTGTTTTAGACCCAAAGTATTCTGGCCTGATTGCTTATAACTTTAAGGTACATCATTGAAAAGCTTGGGAAAAAAAGGAAGAATTTTTTTGTTGCTTGTTGATTTCGGTAGTGCTTTGACACACTTAGGGGATAAGATTTACACATAATGGAGGAACTCGGGGGTTCCCGCATTTGAGACAAATCGTGTATAGGTCAGAGAAGAGGTGAAAGTCAAAATTAGAACTTCAAACAGCATTTATGAAAGTTTTAGAAGTTAATCGTGTCAATCGGCTGCTCGTTATCTCCTACCCTTGGCGATATATTGATAAGCTTGGAGAGTGCTGCCAAATTGGCATAGGGTGACTAAGATCTTAGCTTAAAAGTCTATTATAAGTTTTCTTTTTATATGTGATGACCTTTTACACCGATTGCTTAAATTGGCTCGGGTTACAAGACACTTATGTTCCCTTGAGAATTTTTACAAGGGTGTATGTGTCGACATGTTGTTAAAAACGGGCACAGGTTTTATCTAAATAAAGAAAGCATAAATGCGCATGTTCTACTTTCCCTTGAAGGCAACATTTTGGAAGAATTTACAAAGTATCATGTTGGCCTCGTAATTGACTTCTTAACAAAATTTAAGGATGGTTGTAGAAAGAAAAGAATTGTGGACAAATGGAAAGCGTTTATGCTCTTCAAAACAAGTGTATAGAGGCGGAGAGCTATGGGACTAGAAACCACTCTAACTCCTTTTCGTCTTCTAGTGACTCGGGTGGATTTTCATTGCCAACCTTGGGTTCGTAACATACCGAGATGCAATGGAAACAATTGAGAACTCGTAAGTGCTTGATTACAAACAACCAAAATTAAAAGTGTGCCTCCTTATGCCATCTTTGTTAAGACATGGACGTCTTATTGAAGCAATTTCTATGGTGCAAGTCATAAGGTATTTGGAAAAATTGGAGCAAAATGGAAGAGGTTTGATGGCCCAAGGTTAGCACTATAGATTGCAAAGAAAGATTTGATGCGGTGAAAAATAACAAATGGTTTAGTGCGGGGGTATTTGTTTAGAATGTCCTACAAACAAAAGAAAGAGATAAAAGACCCAGATGGATAAGTTCCACAAAGTACTTGGGAGAAAGATCTAGGGAGAAAGAAGAAGTACCATATTAAAGAGCATGACCTCACTCATAATCATCGCCAGTGTCGATATAGAGGCCAATATTTCTTCAGACATAAAAATCTATTAAGCTCAATTATGACTAATTCTCATCAACTCGCTGTGAAACAGGCACCCAGAAAAGGCCAAAAGAAATGGAGTGAAAGAGTATGTATTTTTTCTTCTCTCGGAAAGGTGGAAACAGAAAATTTCACTTTAGGAATGCTAGGCCTTCAAAGACAAAAGAAGAGAAAAGAGTTTAGAAAAGAAGAAGTACTAAATGTTAAAGAGTTTAACTCCACTTATAATCATCAGCGAAACATAAGAAATAAATATTTGTTGGAGATCTAAATTTATTGCTCAATTAAGGACTAATTTTTATCAATTGCCAGAAAATAAGTATGCTGGGAAAAGGCCAGCAAGAAATGTGATAAAAGATTATGTATTTTTTTTCTTCCAAAAAGTGGAAACAGAAAAACATTTCTCATTTAGAATGCGAGTCCCTCAAAGACAAAGAAAGGAAAATTATGTTATTTCCGGGAAGCTAGCTCTTAGATAATATATTCAATGTAACAGAGTTTGTCAAGAATCAGAGCGTTATTGTAAAACCTACGTAGGCACACACAAGTGCCGTATGGAGAAGCACCGCATTTACAGTTATTTTTAGCCTCGTTGACGTTAAAAATACTTTTCATATCAAAAGTGTCTTTTTCTTCTCACATATGGATTACATACCACTAAATTATCCGGGCATCAATTGGGATGTTCAAGTTTTTTAAAGTTAGTACTAAAGTATTTTCACACACCTTGTGTAGAAAGGGAGAGTCTAGAGGATTGAATCATAGTAAAAAGAAATTAGAGAGTCTAGAGGATTGAATCATAGTAAAAATAAATTAGAGTCATTTTGAATCTTTACTATATTAAACAAGTAAATAATTACAAAATTTTAGTCCTTATTTTCATGCAAAACTATAGACTCAGGACACGTAACTATAGATACTAACGCTATTGATACAATTAAATATTTAGGAATTGTGCACAGGCACAATAGGCTCTCAATATTAAGCACTTTTTCTTCAAATAGAATCAAGTGATTCAATATGTCTACAACTATTAACAGAAGGTGGTTCCATCCCATTTTTCTAGCAATTTTTCTTTGTATTGTAGTGGTTTTGGTGATAGCCATTGTAGGACCTATGACCATCAATTAATGATTCTTTGAGATGTACCACTATGTGTGGTCCTCTTTGGATTATGAGTTTGTTTCATATAGAATAACTGTCATTAAAAGCGCAAGTGGTTGCCACCGTAAAATCATTTATCAAGGTTCTAGAGGAAACTTTTTAACATTCAAGATTTTATCAAATCACAACAAATTAATTTATTCCCAATAGTTTATTGATCTACCCAAATAAACACATTTACCAAAAAATAAAATCACTAGTATTTTTAACTTCTATAATTAAAATATAAAGTAAATAAACTAAAGGAGAACAATCACACACCTAAAATTAATTAGCCCACAACAATTGTTATTATTTCATTATCTAGAAAATCGTTTTTGGACCGCAGTGAGGATACAAGGAAAATAAAATATGGAACTCCGCAAACTCGACTCCCTATATTAACTTGCCTGTGAATCGACTTCAAGGAAATCGCTCAGATGAAATCGACCGAAGAACTCACTTCAACAACCGTAATATGTGCCTTGCCAATACGCGTTGGGAAAATTCATCACTCCAACAACTCGTCTTATCCAACAAATACACCCTCTCATGAACGCCCAAATTCTGGTAATCTCCTCCTACTTCAACATTCTTGGATTCGACTTCATACCCCTCCTCCTATTTTCACCGGTCCACCGAGCCACTCGCATTACAAAATTACCTTCTCCTCGAATGATGACTCGACTGTATAACTTAAAGAGATATTTATATTGTCTTCACTTTCCTCATCAGGCTCCCTTTATAATGTATTAATTTGAAATTTCTAAACTCCTAACTTTCTAACGTATGCTTCCTTGGAGATCGTTGATTGATATTAGCTTTCTAATTCACTTAAATAATTAAATTACTTATACTTAGAAAATAACTTCAATAAACCACAATAATTAATTTATTTTTAATTATTAAATTTTTTTTCTTGAAAGTTAGACGACGAAAGAAGGTATAACCAAGAGAAGAGAAAAATAGCGTTCCTTTCTTCTTTGCTAAGATACCAAGCTTGTAACACTATTATGTTACCACTCACATCAACACTTTCCTATCAAGGAAGGGATTTTCCACTAGCCCTAGCTATTCCCGCATTCACAAACTTTCCTTCACTTATGCTTAGGTGAGAACATCAACCACTGCCCTATAGTAACTTATTGCAACTCACAAAGACCCGTCGTAGACCTCATTCTAATAGCTATATGTTGATATGCTTGACCGATAATGAACACAGATTTCGAGAGAGCTTTCTACGTAACTCGATTATCATGCGAATAACGTTGGCCCCATCCGTAAATCAAACAATTCAAAGCACTTACCATGAATCTTAACTACCTCCACAATTTTTGCAGTAAAACAATTTACATCATTGCTAACTTAGTCCCACTAATTTTTGCTTTCCTAGTAACCATGAGATTGTGGTTAATCTCAAGTTGAAACAACATCTGCATGTAAGGTCATAAGGCTTCACTCACTACCCTACCCAATTTAATATGCTCCCCTCACAGCCCACTCCCCATATTCTCGACATATCTCAATCCAAATTTTATTTTCCTTCACAAGTATCTTATCACATGCTTCGTTTCCACCCAATGAACATATCTGGCTCCATCATGAACTTAGCTGGCAGCCCAAATAAACATATATTTGGCAATTATAGTGTTGACTAGACACGTCAAAGAGCCTATCAATCACTCATACAAAAGGCATCCACTAATTCACCTTACAAAATGCTACAAAATTTCTTCAGGTTAGCTAATTTAGTAGAACATAGGTAAATCCTCCATCCCGAATCTCTCAAGATCTCCATTGCATACTTGTCTCCGCCCCAAGAAAATATCTATTGGCTACTACCACACACCTTCAATCTTAAAAATTATGTAATTTAAAGCTGATGTCTTCATGTGTAAAATTTTGAATCAACATCCTCTCATTCATCCTTGTTGATTCTCCAACTTGTCAAGAATACGTTTTCCCCATACAACACTAACAGAGCGGGTTCTCTCAACGGTTCAAAGTAATAGTTGCTGGTATTTTTCTCACTCTTGTTGAAACTCAAAGTCCAAGAAGACATTCATTGATCCCCGGTATACTATGTACAAAGTTTACTTGTGCCCATAAAGGCAGCCTTTCTTTAACTTACACGCATGGGAATATCTCTCTCATGCAACTTTCAAAACCCCGAAGTGTTACTAACATACACTCTCCTCATTATCCCCATTGAGCAGCAGTCTTCACAATTGGTTTGACGTATCCTTCATCTTGAATCAATGGACATAATTACTGGATGTACATATGTTTATTTGTAACTCTTTCCTCTGTTAGTTTACTCCTTCTTCTAGGATAACCTTCTCACCACGAACTTTGCTTTATACTTTTATATTTTCCATCACCGTACAGCTTGATCTTCGTATATCCATAGATAAGTGACCATATATTTCTTCAAATACAATATATCTCCAAACATCATTGCTCATGATGGAACTATATCTCTCTATTGCGGTATCTATCTAGACCTACTCATTGGGATATCCTCCTTAAAAAGTGAAGGTTTTAAATTCTGTTAATTTTGTTTTTCTATTGCCAAATAATCTATAATATATGGTTGGTGGTTTTGACATCGCCACTAGAGCCTCCACATGCTCCTTATAATCTTTCAATGTCAACTAATGTCGGTCTTGGCAGATCTTGAAGTGAACATGCAAATCATCCTCTCGAATATTTTGGTTGTGTCCTTGTTGGTGTTGTTGGTCCTTGCGCGAACATCTGTGAAGGCCCTCGCTCCTACTCTCTGTCACTAGTGGACTTCCTGTTACATGAGATTCTACATGCCATGTCTCATCAAATCTAACATCCTCGAATCGAAGATCACCTTTTCTCTACTGTGAATGTATCCTTGTTAGGCCTTGAGACCTCATTGTGCCAACAAACATGCATCTTCTTAGATATGAGTTCCATTTTTATTCATCTTTCATATTCCGCACATCGATACAAATTGTACTATCAAATATGCAATAAATCGAATCATCGATTTCACTCTCCTTGCAAACAACCCTCACGTCCTTCAAAACTCCTTGTGGAGGAATCTTGATATGGTTGAAGTGGTACTGTTGTATTACAAGCTCGCCCACAAGAATATAAGAAACTCATGATCATAAATCATTTCTCTTTGTTGCATTCATGATGGTCCTATTTTTCTCTTAACAACCCCATTATTCTTAGGCTTGGGCACATGATCTCCTCTTCAGATTCTTCTTCTCAAAAATACATGAACTAAATGGATGTATACTCAATTACCTTATCCATATCGAACCTTAATCTTCCTCCATGGCTAGTTCTTCAATAAAAGAGCCTTGAACCCTAAAACCAATCAAATACCTCATCCTTTTTTTCATTAATTAGATCAAGTATTTTTTGGAATAATAATCTATTAACGTCAAAAGAGTATGACCTCCGATCGAAATCACGTACATAGACCACAAATATTAAAATGTACCAAGTCTAACATGCCCTTTACATGGTCTCACTATGAGGATACATAACCTTGGTCTACTTGTTGCTGCAGACTCTTTTGCACATTCGTGTATCCGTCCATCCGGATATTCTAGAACTGAAGAACTATCCTTTGCACTATTAGTAGAGTTTTTGTAGTGTAGAAGCCATATCCTCATATACCAAATATTAAGCTGCATTAAGTCACTTTCTATGGGTGAGAGTTTTACTAGTTTCCTTACAGCAGACATAGCATCCTCTACCTTTCTACCAGAATTGTCATTTGCTTTTTCCCTAAAATTGGTCCCTTAGGGCTCAACAAACTACTCACCCTCATGAATCATACCTCTGTACCGCCTTCTACAACTAAAATTGAAAGGATATCTGCACAACCTCAGTGCATATAACACTACAAGTTAAACTCTATGATGCCACCTGCCCCATGAAATTTTATACCCCAAAGGTTTCTGACTACATACTTGGCTTTGTCACCAAGCTCCACATTTACATTTATGGGCCCCTAGTTATGTTAGCAGAATATATATTGATATCTCCACATATGATGATACCCAGCTTTGATGAAACAAAATCCTCTCATGACGGCTCCAAAAGAAAGATACTAGGAAATTTTTTTTTTTTCAAACTTATTTATCCTTCCTCCATCCGTGCGTAGTCGTTATAACATTCTTTCCCTCTACCCTTTTTGTTAAGACAATGATCGTATAAAATTTCCAACCGCACAATCAAAACATTTAACTTTGCTCATGTCCTTTTCTCTTTTTGTTTTTCGTGAAGATGCTCTTCCACCTCGATTTTGTTTGGCTTCACTTTGTCTTTTTTTTCATGCAACAAGAGGAACTCATATCTTTCCTCCCATGCCTCTTTTCGTTGTCCTTGGTTAAGTAATTTTCCCGTATCTCCTTTTTGGGTGAATTCATCCCATAACCTGAATATAGTAAAAAGTTGCTGATGCAAGAACTTATCCAAAAAATTGGGCCACTACTTCGCACACCCCTCCAAAACAACTTTGAACAAATCTGTTTATGTTCCATGCATGGCTATTTCTTCAACAACACAAGCTCATCATGAGCCTATTGAATCCCCATGAGATAAGACAGCATAGTTTCATCTATTCTAGCCTCTTTAATATTTGCTTCAACTTTGCTCAATACCATTTTCCCCTGTTTTCGTTTGTACCTCCGATAAATACGTTAGTCATAGCTCGACAACATCTATCTTTTGAAAATCCTTCCCCCTGGAGTGGGGAATTATATGATCCCTCACATGAACCAAATTATATAGTTCACTTTCATATCATTTTCCCCGTGCTCAATTAAGGTCATTCAGACTGCTAAATTTCAATGCTCTGTTAATTTAACCCTAGGGCCATTTATTCTCTGTATAAAAGTAATTCACTCTTTTCCAAGAGCTAATATTTGGATGCCTCATCCAAGTCGTCTTTGTTATCTCAAACAATAACTATGATTCATCTCCACAAATAAAACATGGCCACAAAACCGATTAAAATTTTAATAACACCCCATCAACAAAAAGGAAACTACCTCGCTAAAACCTCTTGTGATTCCATATTCCCTTATGAGCTCTTATAGACAGCTTTTAATACCACAAGCAGCCAGAATACCAGCCATATTTATTTTTCTCACGACAAATTTATTTATCCCCCAACGACGCACAACCCAAATAAACAATACCTCACTAAAAAATAAAAGCATTATATAAGTTTAACTCTTTAATGAAAAATATGTAGTAGAAACAACCAGAGAGATTAATCACACTCTTGGCAAAATCAATTAACCTAAACAACAATTTTTCATTATTTCATTATTTACAAATATGTTTTTCAAACCCACAGAGATACAAGGAAAGACACAAATCTAGAACATAAATTTTAATTTCATTGTATCGAATTCAACCTGGCAATCAACCTTCATGAAATCGTATATGAAATCGGGCTCTAAAAAGATTGCCTCCAACAACTTCTGATTTGTGCCCCCAAGTAGATACAATGCCATTCCACTAATGCATGGTAAAATCCAACACTCTTTAAATCGTACACATCCTCTATAAATATAGTCTTCCTGAAACTCGTGCCTTGCAATATCCTCCTACTCGTCTTCCTTGAGCGACTCAAACTCCCACTCAAAGATTTCTTCTCGTACTCGTTGCCGTCCATTGATCCAGTATTTGCACTACGTACAGTACCCTTTCTTCTCCGAATGATGACTCAATCACACAACTTCTACTTTTTCTTTTGTCTTAACCTCCTCGCTAGGCTCCCTTTATAATCTTCATTCAAATAAAACATTAACCCCAATATCTTCTAGAACTATCTGAGATCAAATGGTTGAGATTATTTCTAAGTCACCTAAATAATTAAATCATTTATCCTTAAAATAACTAATAGTCCACAATAATTAATATACAAAAATTATGATACTTTTCCGTTAAACTTAGGAAAGAAGATAAAAAATTAATGAAGAGTTAAATAATTTCTTCCACATGCTAAGATAATGTTTATCTTAATATCTTCCAATGTTACATTTTACATCAATAGTTAGGCCTCCTAGTTTTATTAGGATAATCTTGATAGAGAATTTTTTTTCATTTAAGTATAAATATCAATTTGAAAATTGTTCATGCTAAAATATAAGAGTGAAATTTGACTTGGAAATTTTTTTAAATAATTAGACATTATGGCAAATAAATTGCTGTTTTTTTATTTCACTAAATAATTTCTTATATTTGATTTCAACGTGTACTAATTAGCAATTTAGTCAAAAATTTGAAGGTAACATAAATGTTCATATATTTAAAAGTAGATTATGACCTGCAAGGATTGAACTAAGCCTTGAGTGGAGCTATATCTTTGTGGATTAATGTATATAGGTGTCCTAAAGTTGTTTTTTCTATTAGAGTTCCATCAATTATTGTTTCCGTGAGTGACTCTTGGATTTATCCACAATTTTATCACCCAAAATTGCACTTAAGTTATAAACCTAATAATGCAGATGCAACCCAGAGAGAACTAAGAAAGGACAAAATGCAGCTGTTGCCAATATCTATCTCCCTTTCTCTTACTTCGGTAGGTTAAATACTTTCTCTCATGGCACAAGGAGTATTCTTAAAAATGGTGTAAGATGAGCCTTTGATTAAATATGGGGTGTGGGAGTTTTGTACTAAGGCCATTGAGTCATGATGCATGAACAAAGATATTTAGAGATGGAGGAAATGTAATCAATTCATATAATGATGTGCCATAATTATTCCAAACAGATTTTTATAGGTTATATAAAATGAAGACAGAGCCCAGTAGACATAGAACAGTGCAACATCACAACCATGAATTCTCAATAATTAATGTGCAATGTTATGTCAAATAAATAACAATAGCACGAATCAGATCATAAGAAAAGTGAACAAAGTGGGGAGAGACTTCTGTAAATATTTATGTCCAGTCAGCAGTGTCATGCCTTCAATAAAAATCCTATAAGATTAAAATGATCCATTAACATGTACACAAACAATCACACAACAAAAAATTTTCAAAGACTAAAGCTATATCAAGGACTAGGGAGAAGAGAACCCCACCAATTCTCTCTCATTGTGCAAAATCGCCTATAGAAATTATTTGCAAACAACAAATAACAAACACTACCCTAGGACAAAGCCCTAATCATCCAAGACAACAGAGAAGAAGGATGGGAAACCTCACAGGATGTGATTTTTCCCTCACTTCCTCCTCCTAAAAGATATTCAACTAGGCTTGGAGGGGAAGCCTGGCATATGCCCAAACCCAACCCCATTAAATAACGGAGAGAGCTTTACTTGATAGGCAGATATCTAGCTCAATATTCCCTAAGAATAATAAATATATCACTACACCCTAGATCCACCTTTATTTCCTGGCCACGAAAATATTAACACATATCTTCAAATATCCTCAAATTTAAGTTTTCAAAACGAATGAAACTTTTGTATTAATTGTTACTTTTCAACCTCTGTAGGATGAATTTTGGATTATCACGAGATCAAGTATTACGCTTATGCCACTTATCTTCATCTTCCTTGGGCACTGTTTCAGCTACTAGATAACCATTCTGGAAGCATAAATAAATAATTATAAATTTCTCAACAATGGAATTTTTACAATAGTGTTGATCGTTGGTTATTGCTGATACAAAATTCAAGTATAGCACCAAAGGTTACCCCGATTCAGACAAATCTTGACTTGACAAAATTGTCTATTCCAAGTCAAGGATACGATGGTTTCTACTTGTCGAGATGTTTCTGTTGGATATATGGCATGCCATTTAATTATTCACTATTGAGAGTGCCTGGGTTAAAGCAGGTAACTTGCCAGGTGACAAACTCATGGAAGTGAAGGACACTAATCATTGATCACGTTGAATAAATAATAATTAACAACGTGTTCAAAACTCTTCAACGTTCAAATTGTTGAATTTTCCAACTGCAATAGTATTTATATAAATTGTGACCCTTCATCTTCGGTAAAGATTTCACATTTAAACAAGTCATTGTGGAATTTTTCATCATTAAGCTTCAAATGCTGAACCCATTTGAGCCAAATTCCACATGTGTATGCCTAAATTTCGCATATTGGTTCGCTATATTTTCTTTGAAAGATATGATTCGAGGAAGTTAGGTTTTTGTACTTCCTATCAGTATGCCAAAATTGTGTGCATCTGAGAAAATCATCATAGCCTCTTCAACAGCCTGGATTCAAATTTCATAAAAGAAACAAAGAATAGGACGGGATGTAGTTTGTTAAAATGCTTTTCTGTGACCCAGGCATGGAAACAGTTGATACGTGGCAATTTCATAAAGTTGCTTTCTCCATCGAATCCGCCTATAATCAAATATCAGAGAGACGAAGATAACTATTTTTGAAGAATCCATATTAGTCTGAATATCACGACGTGCTGAAGAGGAGTCGTATTGTCGCTAAAGGTGAAGAGCACTCGTACGTTGGTATATAAACACATAGATACAATGTATTCAATATCGAGCTTTAGAAGGCAAGAAAAAAATATGCATTCAAGTGATCGCCATATGACAACACATCAACATTCAAGGGTAAGTCCTTGCAGGTCATGGTAAGCATATATTTTATCATGAAATTTAAATTTATCATGTTTTTACAGGACAATGCAAGTATTTATGTATTTTTGATTGCTCTTGTCTAAATGTTGAACTTATTTACATTTGAATTTTTGAATATTTTCTTCGACATATGAACAGTGTGACAAAGGTAAGTATTTTGTTTGTACATTGGTTTGTTTCTCTGTTTACTAATGCATGTATGACACAATAGGACAAATTAGACACATATTAGAAGGACAATGCAACACCAAAGTACGGTTACTTGAAGTAAGCACAACAAGGTACCACCAATCATGGTGTTCAAGAATCAAGTAATGTGTCAAGTATCAGTCATGTCAAAAGTTAGTATTGTAAAAATCACATTGTAAAATTTTAAAAGAGTCAATTTGCCTAGAATAAAGAGGCATTGTTGGGAGGTATATGAGTCATTATTGATAATTTTACAGTTAGCGTATACCATATGTGATTGGGTGATTGAATGGTCAGAAAATCATCGTGAATCATATTGTAGTCCAGTGATCATTGTCCCCCAATGTTTATCCCAGCACTTTTTTCTTATTTCTCGATCATTATAGGTATGTGAGGTTCTAGTTTGGTGCATGAAGTCACTTCACAAAGGAGCTCGTGAACACTTCTTAAGGTGGTAGGTCGATCGTATGTCGTGCATCCATTCTAATTGACTATTGAAGTACCAGGGTGTTGGGGTGTCCTTCAGCAGAGTTGGACAAGAATGTTTAAAGAATTTTCTAGAAGTTACCAGCGCTCATTAAATAAGACTAAAGAATTTATTAGAAAAGTCACAGTGGTTTTACCCGCAGGGGTTTTTCCACCTAAAATTGGGTGCCTACGGTATGTTCTATTGTTATATGTATGTTTGAAATAAACGCTGGCAAGAATAATTGAAGATTAACCATCGTCTCAAAAAGATTTAAAAGTGATAATTGATAAGAAATATCGATTCAACCCCCCCCGCATATATATATATATATATATATCAATGCAACAGTAGGTCATTACTTAGGTCTTTATGGAACGTGTTAGTTTTTATGTGTTTTCTTTATCCCTCAGAGTGCTCTTCGAAGAGGCTCACCTTTCAGTTCATGACTAATAAAATATGCATATAAAGCAATATGTCAGAATATTCAACAAGGTGAGAATAATCCTCCTTGGGATGGTGAATGATGGAAAGGAAATATGACTCATGGTGCCTCCTCAAACCAAGTTAACAACCTCTCAAAAAGTGATCTCATAGTAAATGTGCAAGAAAGTTCCATTGGTTGTTATAAAACCTTCCCAGTAGATGGAACAATCTCAG
The DNA here is from genome assembly GCA_034641835.2 of Pinus albicaulis. Taxonomy (NCBI): domain Eukaryota; kingdom Viridiplantae; phylum Streptophyta; class Pinopsida; order Pinales; family Pinaceae; genus Pinus; species Pinus albicaulis. The sequence goes on along the minus strand of JAXQQM020083377.1, from coordinate 181,080 downwards.
AACATGTGTTCCCAAGGATCCACTGCCACTAGACACCAATTCCCTTGGAGCAATCATTAAGAAAAACATCTACAATAAAATGATGATAATAATTTTCTCAAAAAATGTATTTATTCCTCTTTTGGGATGCTAAACTAATGCTATAAAGTCCCCCCTTAGAGCTAGGGAACTTCTCAAAGTAAGTGACTTTATTCAAGTGAATTTACACCCACTCATTGTTAAAATGGTCTCATTATTATTAGATCCTTGTAATATGTGTGTGTGAAGAAAAGTAATGGGATGTTGATTTTTATAAAAACCCTCACAAGTAGGATTTACCCTTATGCACATGATCACAGCTAAAAAAATCATTATCCCCAAATGAATGCTCTCAAAGATGGTGCACTTCAAAAAATGTGCACAAGTGATGTGATAAGTCTTTTCACAATTGAACAAGTAATAAATCTCGAGTGTATCTCTTTGACCAAGTATTTCTTTAATAAATTATGGGTATCAAAGCCACAGAGTGCCCCCTCAAATCATGTTAACAAACCCTAGTAATAATTGACCTTAAGGGATATGTTCATAAATGTCCATTATCAGAACAAGAAAAGAACCTCAGATAAGGAAATATTGAACATGTGCCAACATATATGGATCTATGTGCATGACCATCAAAATCCTTCCAATTAATGTTTCAAGTTGGAGTTTTCAGGGTATATGCCAAAAAGTGTGGTTTCTCCTTCCAAAGGTAACACCTCATTAATATATGGGGAGAACAAACCCTAGGAACTCTTAGTTGATTAATTGATTTTCAAAAAAGGAGCCCTGAAGGATAAGTGTAAATGTAATAATAGCATTCATCCAGCTTCAATACATAAATAGTTCTTTGACGACGTTCGTATGTTGTATTCTCCACAGCATGTTATAGAAGAGGAGTGAATTGCATTAAGAGAGAATTAAAGATATTGTTATAGAAGAGAAGATTAGATTCAAATTAAAATAATATGAGGCTCTTCCTTCCCTAGGTATTTATTCGATGGCAACACTAATACTTTTAAGAATAGCGATCATTAAAAATATTTCTTATTAAATCATGGAGATAGAAAATTTTCCTTTTTCTAGTCAAACTAGTCACATGCCGTCATTAGTCGAACACTTTTCTACAATGCTTAACTTAGCTTCTTGATAATACTTTCTATTCATCTCAAGATGAATGTTGATCGTTTGTTCTCGACACGCGTCGACAATGTTCATTCCCATGGGATTTTAACCCTAAAGATTTCTTTAAAAAATTAATATGGATCAATTCAAAAATAGTTCAATTCGTCTTTTAGATGATTCACAAATAAGAACTATTTTTATTGCTTTAAGATCAATTCAATAGTGTAATAAATCCGTGTCATCTGTTCATGATTAAGATAATTCAATGACGTTGGGATATATTACCAGTTGTGAAGGAATCCCACCTAAAAATGTCCTACAAGAGGAGGATTATTAATGTATTTATATTTAGACTAATTTAATTTTCTAGGTAATGTTAAGTTTGGATATTGTAGTGAAGAAAGGCATACAATCATCTTTAAATATGCTTCAGTAGCTGAGTATCAGTTGGCTATTTTTTCGCGAAGAATGGAATTAGTGAGAGAATTTTCCTATCCTCGAATAATGCTATGAAATCTGTAACCAAGAGATTCCAAATGGAAGATTGTAACATGAGCATCATACCGGCGGAAAATGGGCCAATAAAGTTGAAGAAGGAAAACAATGTTCTCAACATTGTAAAAGGTGTTGCAATTTGACCTACAAAAAGTATGAAAAAAACATTTGGATATTTGGAAGATCTCATTGGAGGAGTAAAAATAATGTTAATATATTTGAACGAAACATGTGGAGTTGGGGATTGAATTTGCATGTCTAGAGATAGTTCACATTTTCATATATACAAAAAAGGGATTGATAGATGCAGCCTCATGAGTCAACATTTTATTTATGCTCTCATGTTGTTCCTTTATTGGTGTAGAAGAAACAACATGCAATTGTTTATTTACAATGTATGCATAGTAGAGATAAAAATAAGTGGATACATGAAGGAGTTTGGCTCAAGTGATTGTTTATACAATGTTGATTAGACATATTGACATATATAATTGTGATAATTTTAGGCCTTAAATATGTGATATCTAAGAAATTCAAGAGGATTATTACTATTTTAGGTCGGTTGAGATTAGGCGTTAGGTTTGGAGCGATTACATAATTGTATGGTTTTTGACATAATCGTAATATCCTTGTTAAAGATCTACTATGCATCAAGCCTTGCAACCAAGAGCCAATTATTGATTGAACGCTGAGTGGTGTAAGTGATGCAAATGATTAATTCATGACAGTACCGATGAACCTGGTAGCTCCATTGTACATGTTAAAATATATATAACTATAATGCTTTAATTTCATATGAAATAATTGTGTTAATATATGAAAAAATATACTGTAGTTGTGAGATTTTTGTTAACAGACTTGAGGATGTTTTTCATATTGAACTAATGAATTCCTACGTGGTCCAAATTTGTTGCAAAAATAAATATGTGATGTAATGAATTTGGGAATATCGACATATATGTTTGTACATTCTTTCAACAAAGTTGTGTGCTCCTAAAAGTATTGGCATAAAGGATGATAAAATATACCAGGTTTGTTTGTTTTGTGCTTAGCAACACATAGCTCACTTAATACGATTTAAACGCCATATAAGGAATATTGTTAGATTTACCAAGTGAATTTGTACAGATATTTTCACATAAAGGAACCATAAATCGAGTTGGAAAATGCTTTTATGTAGGAGGGTCAAATATTTTCAGTATTCCCTTAAAGACACATACATAGAGAGTTTACCTGATTTACAAATTGAGGATACCTCAAAATGTGAGTGATAAAAAGAGTTTAATAGAGGATGCCAAGGATATGTAATATTGTCTTCTTTATTTTCTTTGTTTCTTAGGGATCAGATTAATTCCATTGTTAAGAGGTGCTTAATTCTCTACTCTAGTTGATGGCCATGTGATATGAAATTAGCTCTTGAAAACACTATTATTTGAGGACTCTGTGCTGAGTATCTGTGACACTCTGACTTACTATTAGGATGTGATGGATACAAGTTTATTTTGTTGATGTTAGGATGGTGATATTCCTTTGATAGATATGTATGTTTTCATTTGATGTTGAGTGGGATGATTATAGTTTTGATGATATTGGTGTTTTCGCTTATTGATGTTATGATGATGAGGATTAATGGATATGAAGTGGTTTCTACCGACATATAGTTGTGATGAATTTTTCCTTATGTCATTACTTACATTAGTTCTGCCTATGATGAACAATGATGTGGATGACCATGTCATTTTAAAGATGCTATTATGCATATAACAATACTATGAAACATTGTTATTGATGACATTATTAATTATGACAAGAAGCTACTAGATGCAATCACATGTAATGAGTCGATGACATCTAGTTGATGGAAATGAATATTTTGTCCTTGAAATTTTGAAAGTTCAATTTGTAGTCTTGCTACAAATTGAAGCCTTGGGAAGTTCAGATATAAAGAAGCAATGTTAATAACATGTTAGTTTCTTGACTAATGACTTCCGTTATGGGTGATGGGTTGTAAAAATGGAAGGGGAATTGCATGGGAGGTAAGACAGTGTCCCCGATTTCACCTACTAGCGTTCCCACCGTGACTTGGGATGGAAGGGTTGGAACACCTTTTTGCATTGAATATCACGATGTTGTGGGGAAAGACCCAATTAGGCCACCAGTGGATTTTACTGGGATACATATCACAGATTCATTGGTCTCAACGCCATTAGACTCACTATAGAGGAAACAAGAGATATGATAGTGGTATTTGTCATTACACCTATATTTTCCCCTCAAGAGTCACCGATTATTGAAGGCCACGGTTGAACTCTAGGAAATCAACAAGTTTCAAGGAAGGTACAACCGACTTGATACCCTTACAAAAAATAAAACTACTAAATACAATCAAGATATGAAAATACTACTAATTTACATCATGTGGTAAATGAGGTCATAATTAAGGCAACTAATTCAAGAATAAAACTTGGGGGGTAAAGGAGAATAGGAAGAAATTAAAAATAAATGTGCCCTGAGACTCATACCTTTCCATATTGGAAAAAGACAGGTAGATAATGCACACATAATTTTTAACAGGTAAAATGGGGAAGAGGGTGTTCCCATACAATTAATTATAAAGATTAATCCTAAGATAGTTAAACTTCTATAAGGAGAGGGTGAGGAATTAAATAGATATTAATAAATTAAAGTATAGAAGAAAATTTCGTGAACTCATGAAAGAGCCAACATAAGAATGCAAATTGGAGTTAAATTTGGAGGTGGTTAGGGGACTAACTTGAGACTTACTGCCTGAATCTGAAGAATGAACACAAATTTAGGAGGATAAGGGGGATCAAGAAAGAAAACTAGGAGAAGAAATAAGGAGTCTTGGTGGGGTGAGGAAATATTTTTGGAATTAAAATTTAAGAGAGCTCTTTGGTGAGAGGGTGACACATGGGTGGCTGAATAATCAAACTTTTGGGATTAACAAAATATTTCGCATGCATGAAGTGTTATGATCCCGACTATGCAGAACACACAAATATTGAACAAAACACAAACGCAGAGAGCAGTGTAAAAGGTGATTTTTCTAATACCTCCACTTCATTAATACTGTAAATACCTAAAAATGCATACAAGAAGGTAACCAGTTTTGAAATGGTAGAAGCCATTCCCCAAGAAGAGATGGTGGCTACATGCTTATGAACTATGTTAAAATTGAGATCATGGCCTTTTATTATTTAACAACATGGGAAAACCATAAACATCCAAAAACCTAACCCTAGGAGATGAAGCGCTGTAAACTATGGGCCCTGCTTTTCAAATTCAGCATCAACTTCCTGGGAATAACTGGCATACGATCTTTGGTCAGATGCTCACACTACTCATAGGAAATATATATTCAAGGAACACAACTTTTAGGTGACTAACATTGGTCAAGAACCCAAGGTGCTGGGTCCTAGTTTTTTGAAAAAAACTTTTTCAGGGGCCTCAGAACCCGCTCCGGAAGTTCAGACCAAAATTTCCAAAATAGTAAATTGTGTTATCATTAAGGAAACCCAAAATCAAAGAAAAAGAAGCAGGGGTCATCTTCGACATGTAAAGCCACCAATATCCACCCTTCGGATCATTCTAAGTGTCACCTATGAAGCCTTAGAAGATGAGAGGCAGCCATGGGAGAAGGTGACTTTTGTTTTCTATGTGATTAGATGGATGAGGTTACATCACTGTGAGTATTATGAGCTATAGTTGAGTTTTGTGAGACAGAGGTCCTTATAGAGGGGACTTTAAGCTGAAGGAGTGCTTTGCGCTCCATTTATTCCATCACATTTCTCATTGGCCAACCCCACATGGCAAATTGTGGTCCTGGGGAAGAAGACACCCAAGGAGTAGGTTGGGAGGTCAAATTCCACAGAGGTCACAAGACATTTGGTCATGCTGTGAAAGTGTGCACTTAAACATTTACAATGTAGATGCAACCCAGCACAAGGGAGTGCAAGTAGCAACATGCTGAAGATCGAATCTCTCTCCTCGGTGAATGGCACCTAACGTATTTATGATGCCTACGATGATTTTGTTGCATCTATGGTTAGTAGAATGTAAAAATAATGATATGTAGGCACAGTCTTATGATGTTTGGGAAATAAATGCCTTAATATCTTTGAGTTTCCAATGTTGTGGGTGTTAAGGTGTCTCGTGATCATGGTATGACGCCGCTAACGGAAGTGATTATTTAAATCTTGAAATTATTTATTTATTTATGGTCATATTCAAACTTAATTGTACTATTAAAAAAAAAATCAAAGGTCATAGAGAAGAAAAAAATACTTATATATGGTGTCATAGAGGATCCTATACTTGGTATCAAAGAATGGTTCAACATTTAACCCAGATGATTTCAAAATATGAAATGGGATTTATTATGTGTCGACTATAATAATTAACTTGCTAGAAGCACATATCCATAGTTCATACTACCTCATCTCGAACTTGACTTTATGAAATTAAGTTGATTTTTGTATTTGAACTAAGTGATCAACCAATTCAATCTTCTAGCATGACACCCTAAGTAATAGTAATACAATAGTAGTTGCTTTATATGCATCGAATCATAGAATTGCAATGTTTAAACTACATCAAATTATGTGATTAATTAAATGCTCCGGCAAGAGTTCTCAAGAAAGGGCAATGTTAGTTAGTAGAATATGGAAAATAAAACAATATTGTGTTTTTTAACGCTCATTATGAAACTCTTAAGAACATACTTTTCTCAGATTCATAACGATGAAATGAAAGCTTTGAATTATTATGACAAATCCATATTGGGTTGGATTTCAGATACTATCTAAATGTGTACATGTCAATTAATTCATTTCTGCGTAGATTGAAGGATATGTGTGTCTTCAAGCAACCATTTTTTTGTCAAGATACAGAAGCCCAAAGTTGGGTGAGTATAAACACCGATGACAAACTAATGGAAATATTGTTCACACCAGATCCTCTCGGTGGCATGTAGGAAAGAATATTGGCTATGAGAGTCCATGAGAGATGTAATCGTTCAGCCATCCCCTATTTGTAGAGCTATCGCAGGTCATTGTAGAGAATTTAGATATGAAATACGCTGGTGAATACTAGGATTCACCTTGATGTATTCATGTTGAGAGGAGTTCAAATATCTTTAACAGCTAAAACGAGCACAAGTATCTCATGAAAAAAAATCGTTATTAGACCTATTGTTTTGTAATGAATCTATATATAGATGTACAATTTATAATTGTATATACTATATATTATAACATCTTTTTGGAGTTTTGGATACATGGTACAGTATCTACACTTGGTATGAACTTCAAAGTTGAATTATCTACTTTCTTGGACCTCCTTACTATTTTTCACTTTGCACTTTAATTGGGGCCCATAAATTTGTCACATTATGAAGTGTTGAGCTGATATGTTTCAAACTAGGTGTCGTGTTTGTATACAGGCAAGATGCATTTATCATATAATCCTATTATAACACAAAGACACAAGACCAAGATATTTGTAAGTTCAATCGTTAGCTCTCGTAGCATGATTTTAATTTACAACTTAGAAAGATATTGTTATATATATATATATATATATATATATATATATAAGCATACCCCAACTATTTATAAGAAGGGATGTATGAGAACACACTCGATAGTTTGTACATGATTTCTTTTAATTAATTAGTCCTATGAACAATATGAGCCATATTGTTTTCAATTTGGTTTTTCATGAATGAGAAGTTGTAGTATAAGAGGCAAATTGGAATTATATTCTTTGATTTATCCAAACACATAATGTTCCTTAGTTTGTAAAAGATATGTAATGAGGAAGAGAGCAGTTTTTCAAAGGTGGGATCGTGCTGTTGAAAAGAAGAAAATGATCTCGTATTTAGGTTTAGTTAATTAGAAAAAAACAAATCATTGCTAACAACATGTGAGATGGGTAGTCAGTAACATATTTTCTTATTTAATTTTTTTCAATTGACCATTTTTATTGTTATTATTAATAGACAAAAGAGAAGAAAATATTTTTTTTTGAGAGCATTAAACTCTGTATTCATGGATGCTTATGAGAGATTGATGTGCTTTTAGAGATGGAATCTATTGACAAGTTTTAAAAAAATGTTCTCAAGTATGGACTCACGTTGTTCCATGACTTAGATGGATGCAGCTGACTAAAATAAGAGGTGATAGAATAAGCCAAGAAAATGTGATTATTGATGAATCTTTGTTTTTATTTGCAGAATTCAATTGCTTTTAATATAGCGTTTGTTGGAATGGAGCAATATGTCCCAATGAAGAAAAGGAAAGCATATATTTATTTCACAAATTAAATTTTATAATAAATGTTGATAGATATATATTAAATATATATTAAAAAGTGTGTATTTAATATACAATATAAAAAAAAGCCCGGTTAGATAATAAAGCGGTTATTGTAGTTAAAAAACGTATGAAGATTATTGGTTAATAATTTTATTTCATCTTTCATGAATGTTTATGTCTTTAGTCGAAGTAAAAAAAGGGGGGTTTATTTCAATAAAAGGAAGCATTTTCATGCTTTTTTTACTCCCTATCGGAATGTGGCAATGTCATGTAGATGTTATCGGTGGTGTTGACGTTTATACATGACAACCACTAAGTTTTTTTGTTGGAAGACTAGTGTACAGGCAAGTTGTGTTTTTTGTTTTTTTTTCTTAGTAATTTGTAAGCCCTTTCAAGTTAGGAACACATGAATTATGTAGCATGTACCCTATTATGCAGTTAAAAAGCGATGTGATATCGTTTTGAATTAACTACTTCAGTTACAAGGGTGTAAGATAAAATTAAGGAACAGCAGCATTGATATGAAATCAGAGAGTTGAGTCGTTGATTAAGTGGGGAAGTTCTAAGGCCACTACAAACTAACATTGTTCTTATTAGGGAAGTCATGTTCTCAATGGCTGACATTGAAAACGCCTATATGATCCTAAAGAAAGCCCAAAGGAAATGCATATTCACTTGGAAAATGGATATGGTTTAACTTAGTATGTTTGTTGATATATTTTTGTTTGGAAGCAACTTCCTTATTAAGGAATCAAACCCTGCAATAAGTCATAACACTAGTTTAATTCTAAAAATCAAGACTCATTTAGAAGAAGATCTTGTTTTTATAATACCCATTAGATGTAGGCTCAAGCGTACGTTTCAAACCTCATAAATCCAATTAGATAGTTGTTGGGGGAACATTTTTATTAATTAGATAAGAAACTAATCATAGAATTATGGACCTAATGCTAATATAATATGATTATATCGAAAGAGCAAGCGGACAGTGGTTCAACATAGTATTCGAAGGGCCTCGACACAGCCACATTCACAGCCTTCGGGTATGGCAGTCCACTTCATAACAAAGGGCTATTTTCATTAAAAAAAAAAAAAATAGTGTTTCTATCTAATGTCAGAGAAAAACATAATGCTTCTAAAGATATAATTTTAGTTCAATTATAGGTAAATAACACATGTGTTATGTTTTTTTCTCATATTTGTAAGTACTACGTAAGGCATTAGAGTGGAAAATTTTTGAAACATGTATCCTCATATCACACCCCTAAACATGAAAGTGGGGAAGAAAAAGAAGAATTCTTTTTAAAATACATAAATAAAATGCTAAACAATATACCCAAAGCATATATATGTAAAAATTGTACGTATTTGTTTGTAGAATCCTTAAAACCCATAAACTAAGAGTACCCTAAAATCACCAAACAAGTATCACAAGATTCAACTCACACTTGGCCAAATATTTTTTAGTGAAATTCTAGAGAGAAGTTTTAAAAAATTTATCTCTATCAATTAAGTACAATTATTTATGCCATATTTTCATGTTTTTATTATAGTGTGTGGCCATGACATGATTTATGTGCAGTATGAGATCCTTACCTTTTCATTTCTCCATATTGTCTTCAATTATGGTCATTATACTTGGCTAATAAAGAGATCGATATCTTTTTAATGTGCTTCTTTAAATCAGCATGATATTCTTTATGTATATCAAATGCTACAAGGAAGTTGTTAATATCATGTATATATGCTTGAAAGGTGTGGGTAGGGAATGGATACTTGCTTGTACCAGAGGAGTTTGGCATGGGGAGCTTAATTTCATAATGTTATAGAAGAGGAGATTATATCCAACTTAAAAGAATACAGTTTCTTCCTTTGACTATTCCCTACGCATTTCTCAAGCTTGCAACACTAACCTTTGAGGATAGTTTAACCTCTCCTTCTCGCATGCGTCAAATAAGAACTATTTTTATTGCTTGTCACTCCAATTGTGAAGAATCCATGTCAACTGGTTCATGATATTATTGATATTAAGATATCAGATATCTTTGATATTTGTGTTGTGAAGGAACTCCACTTATGTGTAAAAGGGAGAAGGATTATTATCGAAGATATTTAGGATTGATTTAATTTGTCTAGGTAATGTTAATTTTGATATTAAATAAATAAAGACATACAATAATCTTTGAATATGTTTGGTATTGGAGAATCATGTTACTATTTTTTGGTGAAGAATGGAATTAGTGAGTAATGATTTTTTCCTGCGCTTTATTAAACAATGCTAAGAATCCTAAAAAGAGATTCTAAAATGGAAGATTGTATTACGGTGTCATATCGATGGAAAATGGGCCAATCAAGTTGATATGTTTAAAACAATGTGCACAACATTGTAAGAAAGTAATCTCTGACTTGCTCAAGGATTGACAAAATGTTTGATATGGGATATCTCATTGGAGAGTGCAAAATAATGCCAAAATATTTGAACAAAACATGGAGTTGGGGATTGAAATTTTCATGGCTTAGAGATACCTGGTATTTTCATATAGATACAAAGTTATTGCGATAGATGTACCGATGAATCGGTATCTTTGATTTATGTTTCATGCCACTCTTTATTGGTGGTAGAATAAGCAACATGCAATCCGATTTTATCTTCAACATATGCATAGTAGAGATGCATTACATGTGATACATGAAGGATTTTAGCTTAAGTGGTTGTTGAGATAATGGTGATTAGATATTGATACATATAATTGTAATACTAGGTTCAAATATATGACATATAAGAAATTCAAGAGGATTATTACTATTCTATGTAGGTTGGAGATTTTGAGCTCTTGTAGTTTTTTGGAGCCTATTATATAGGTGTATGTGATGTAGTTGAGATTAATTCCAAAGAGGCATTGATGAACCTGTTGTAGTTTAACGTACATGTGGTCTTGGAGTTAATGGTCACTCATCATTTTGTATATCTTCAGAGATATTTTACCATGATATATGTTAACTGTATATAACTATAACTATTTTTTACATAAGGAATCACATGTTAATATATGAGAACACATTTATATATTTGTAGATATTTTGTTAACTTTCTATTTGAGGATGGTGTTCAGTGAACTAATGAATTCCCGTGTCGTCTACATTTGTTGCAAAGTAAATATTGATGTAATGAATCTACTTCATCGATATAGCATAGTTTGTACATTGTTAACCCATTATGTGTCTTAAAAGTATTGAATCAAGAATGATAAAAATATAATAGTGGGGTATTTGAGCGAAAGAGAAACACATATTCACCCAAGACCATTTAAAACCAAAGACATGAAGGTGGTTAGAGTTAACGTAATGAATATGATGGTTATATTATTTATATTAAATGGAACCATAAGTCAAAGGTATGTATGCTTTAAGTCGTAGGCTCAAAATATTTCGTTAAATTTCAAAGACAAAAACCGAGGGATAAATTTATTGATTTAGAATGGTGGGATACCTAGTACGACTAGGATAACAAGAGTTTAATAGAGGATACCAATGATATGCACTATTTTCCTTTCATTTCTCACATATGACTTGGGATAAATTCCATTGTTACAGAGGGTGTGTGTTTTGTCACCAATGGATATGCTCCATATGAAATTAGCCTTGATACATTATTCGATGACCTCGGTGTTAATGATCTAGACACTTCGACTTACTATTAGTGGATGTGACAAATGTGTTTATTTCCTAAGTTGATGAAAGGATGGGTGATAGCTTTGATGGACATGCATGTTTTCTAATAGATGTTATGATGATGATAGCTTTGATGGATATGTATACTGATGTTATTAAGAAGATAATCTCTGATGGATTTTTACAGCCACCATGTTGGTGATGATGTAGTTGTGATGAAATTTGAATTCCTTATGTTGGCTACTTACATTAATTCTAGATCACATTGAAAATGATGTGGATGACTATGTCATTTTAGATAGACGTTTATTATAGCGCGATAACAATATTGTAAAATATTAAAACATCGATGATTATCGAGTATGGAAAGAAACCACCAAATTCATCGTATGTGATGAATCGATGACATCCGTTCGATGCGTGAAATGAATATTTTCTCCTTGAAATTTTAAAAGTTCAATTTGAAACTTCATATAAATTAAAATGACATGTTAGTGCTTTTCAGAATAAAGTTATTTGCCGTTGTCTTAATGACTAACACGGGTGATGTAAGGTAGGTCGTTCCATTAACACCCCATCGTGACTTGGTTGGAAGTTTGGATCACTCGCGGAAGATCATTATGCCATGGAGGCAGGTCCTGAATGCGTGGTCACTCTCGAGGATTTTATTAGGGGGGGGCGCACATCAAAGGCGTATTCTCGGATTCTTAGTACCCAGCTTGGGTCTCAGACAGAGAGCAACACAAGAGATGATAGCATTTCATGCTCTGGCAGTACCTATATTTTTCCCTTACAGTTATTAGACATTGAAGGGGAAGCGAATTGGCACCCTTGGAACTTCAGTGTGAAATTTGTTGAAGGAATGTAAATTGTGACTTGGCACACTTGGTATCAAGAAGAAACTATTAGGCATGGCACCCTGGAACTTCAAAAGGAAGTTCTTTAAGGGCACGACCGACTTGAAACCTTGGCATAAAAAAGAAACTAATAAATTAAATCAAGATATGAAATACGCATTGCCCATAAATATGTGGTAAATGAGGTTAGAACCAAGGAAAATAAATCAAGAATAAAAGGGGTAAAGGGAGAATAGGGAAGAAATAAAAATATTGTACTTTTGAGAACTCTACCCTTTTCCCACCGGAAAAACATTAGGTAAAATAATGCACATAATTTTTAATAGGTAAGAGGGAAGAGGGTATAGAGTTAATTAAAATATTAAATTCAGCAGTTTAAACTTCATTAAGCAAAGAGGGTGATGAATTAAATAGATATTAATAAATTAAATTAGAGAAAATTTAGAGAGTCCCATGTGAAATTATAGCCAACAAGGGATAAATTGCAGGTGGTTAGGGACCAACATGGAGAGACTAGCTGAATTCTAACAAAGAATACAAATTTAGAGTGGAAAAGGGTATCAAATACATAAATCAGGAGAATAACAGAATTGCGCAATAGGAAAAATGTTATTTTTGAAATAAAAATGGTAGAGCCTTGGTGAGAGGGTGAAACATGGTGGAGCGATTAATCAAACTTTTTTGTGATTAATAAAAATAATTAATTATGCATGAATTTCTAAGTGTCACTTGTGAAACTCTCCTATGTATGTGCAAGCAATGGCAAGAAGGGACTTTTTTTTCACCTTCCGGCAGTGGTTGGATGGATGGTATTATGTCATTGTGAGTGGTTATGCAGCTATAGTTGAGTCGCAAGGGAGAGAGATTTCCTATATAGGGTACTTGAGACAAGGAGTGCCTTCTATCAGCTAGCACACTTCCTCCATTTCACAACCCCACGTGTTCCTGGGGTCCGTTAGAATAATATTACCCAACGAGTAGGTTGGGAGTGTCCGAAACTAAAGGCTGTAAAAATTTGTGTTGGAGAACATCACATTCACACTTGAAAGGAAATGTTAACAAGGGGAGTGAACAACGGTATCTGTTGTATTTATGATGTCTATCACATGATTTTGTTGCATCTATGGTTAGCTAGAATGTAAAATATGATGATAAAGGTGAAATGTATTGTAATTCATGGATATTTTATGTAAATTCCTTAACATTCTAGTTTCCAATGTTGGTGGTGTTAAGGTGTCTCAAGATTGTGGTAGGGATGTTTGCTAACTAATGATTAGGTAAATTAAAATTATGTATTTGTTTAGAAAAATATTCATAAAATATTAATAATATTAAAATAATAATTAACTAATTAATTAATGTAATTATTAAACATTTATTATGAAGAGGTAAATAGTCAAAAGATAGCACTATTCATCCTTTCATGGCCGCCACAGTTCATATTTGCAAACCGCCACGAAGGTATTGTGTGGCATCATTCAAATTTAATCAATAAAACAATCACTTTTTTAGATACACACTAATAATAAAAAATATTTTTGCACATTGGTTTTCCGTACGTTGCTACTGTATTTGCCTCCTCGTCTTCCTCTGCTAAAAAGTTTGATTTCTAACCATCGTACATCTCATACTACTCCACCGCTTCCCCTCGCTTCATCGCTCACATTTCCACATGACAGTGCCTCTCATCTTCGTTGTTCCGCAACTCACCGATAAGTCCGCATTCCCGTTTTTCCTGCCGTTCCTCGTGTCGCCTTATCCATTGCGTTTGTATCCTATTTTCTCCACTTTTCGTCACATGTTCCTATGCTGTCCACTCGTCAAATATTCCTTTAGTTTCTTCTGGTTTTCGACTGGCTCTCCTTTACTCCTATTTCTTTCCGACAACCCCAACTAATTTCTTGTTTCCATTATCTGTTTCAGCCAATTTTCACTCGTCCATATGAGCAAACTGCAACATTCCCTTACTCCCATCAATCCACCAGCAAAACGTCATGCTTCATGTCAAAACGCTTGCTCATTAGTTTAATTACATTATAATATTTCGATAGTCATATAATTAAAACATAAGTTATATAACAAATTTATATATCACGCCAAGAAGAAGAACAAGTTGAATATGGTGAATAATAATGATTTACGCAAAAATTCAAGAAAATCGATAAAGTACGAATTTACTGCAATGTTGAGTATGAGCAAGAACTATGAGAGGTCAAAATATGCTACTTAAAGTACCAGAACAAATGGAAAATGATATTAAAATAATTAATAATATTGAGAGAATAAGTTACAGTATGCTGCACTCAGCGACGGGAGACTAAACCATTTTTAAATCCTCATCACCATTCAAGAACCAACACAAAATCCCAAGACTTACAGAAGGCGTTGATTTTTTGAAACTGCGTAAATTTCGCAACATTTAAAATACACCTACATAGTGCTTTCTAATACTATAATTCCAGAAAAACACTACCAATGAATTAAAAGAGAATTACCTAAGTACGATATATGGGTAAAGATAATAGAGTGTTATTGTGGGTTAATAAAATGGTGTCATTTTTATTCTAAAACCCGAAATAGGTGAGTGAGAGAATACTTCCAAGCGATTGGTTCCTATAGTGGTCCAACAAAATGTGAAGCATGTTCACCTTTGAAAAAATTGTGTAGATGCTCGCTAAAAGTGTTTTTGTGAAAATACAGAAGATGATATTCTTACGAAAATTTGTTCATTCCTACAAACAGGGTCTAAGTAGCGTAATACACCTACGAATGTGAAGTACTAGGTTGTAAGACAAAGGATTTTTCTCGACGAAGAACGACAAAAATCTATATATGCGGACTCAAGGAATATATCCTATATACCTGAAGCCGTACAAACCTTAAAACATAAAAGAATAATGAAGAATGTTGTTATTAATTATTGAGAAAACATAAGTTTAAAATGTCATCGTTCAAGGAAGATGAAGACCAACAAACAATATTTAGGAAAAAAGAAACAAACAAATGTAGCTATTTTGGTGAGACAAATGGACATTCGGGACAAACCTTAACAAGAAGTTGTATACTTATGAAGAAGAAGTAACCAACACACACTAAATTAATGAGTTTATGCAAACATTACAAAATGTAAAAATTGGACGTCGAAACATAAATTTGAAGAGCACCTTCACACCACTATAAAATAGCAGATGGAAAGAAAAGTTGAATTGCAAGAACTTGAGTGAAGAAATCATTACCAAATAATAATGAAGATTCAAACATTCCGAGGAACAATCATTATATCCGGTAATTTCTTATGATTGGAAAACCATGATGAAAATAGAAACTTTCTAAAAGATAAGAATAACAAGCACCGTAAAATACATTCCACCACATCTTTGAAAGAAGATAAACCAAGCCTCCAATAAGGACCATTAAGCTTAATACACCACTAAAAATACAGATGAGGAGAATACACCTTAAAACCCTAAATCTAAAATACCCATATGAGGCAAAATGTCATTACTTGTATATTATGGAAGCACTCACAATTGTATAAACATTGATCTTGCTAAAACAACTTCATATTTACATGCCCAACCGATGACCTCGAACATGTCTATCACATCAAATTTCAACAATAAAATAGAATGCCATAAGGTTTCAATCCATATACAAGAGCTATAGCTGGCACATATTCATTTTCTTACCACTAACGAAATATATGTAGTTCGGTGTGAAAAATGGTTAATACACCAGGGTTATACTACAAACTCTGAAGAACAATTTGTGGGAGTTTAAGTTGGGCAAGGGCGATATTATAAATTATATTTTGTTAACACTTTAAATCAAGGAAGGTACAACACTATGAGGAATCTACCAAATAACATAAAAGATGCCACTCCATAGCAACATGTTCAACTAGAGGAAACTTTTTAAGTTATGCTTTGAGGACAAAACATCTCTCAAGGTGGCAATGCTATGAATAAAAATATTCATAAAATATTAAAATAATAATTAATTAATTAAAGTAATTATTAAACACTAATTACGAAGAGCTTGGAAGAAATAAAAGACATGAATATTCATCCTTCGTACAAAGTGAATTTTCTACATATGTAAAAACCGCCATGAAGGTATTGTACAATTATCTACATTAATTAATAAAACAATTACTTATTTATATATACATTTTGCACACAAAAATATCTCTTGTTACAAACTTAATTAAAAAAAATTTAGTAAAAGTTAGTACAATAGAAGAAAAAAATAATTTATTATATATGGTGCCATAGGAATGATCCTAATGCTTGCTAAGGTTTTGGAAAATAGGTAAACAAAGTGGGCTTTGATTTTATGGGGAAAATACATGTACACTTTACGGAGACATATAAGTATTGGGATGGGTGACCTTTCGAGTAAGTATTGTTGCTGCCCAAGTTTTTGGAGGCAATTATTGATTCTATGGTATTCACTTTCTTCTACTATCTCTCAATCCCAACCCTTCACCCCACCAAAAGATGATTCATTGTAATGAGCGTGTTGTGTTAGCTTTTGAGATCACTTCGTTAAACATTCACACCATACTTAGGTGCTTAGCATTTGGGAGTGCATAAAAGTTGACTACACTTGGTTGTTAGTGGTGTTGACATTTGTAACTTGATAGATACTTCCGCATAGGTCCAAGTGTTGCAGATGTGTGCCAAGTCATCGAAAGTTCTTTCACCAGAAAAATTCACTCACTAAAGGAATTATTAAAGTGAAGTGTTTTTTATAAAATTCTAGATTAACAGGCTGAAATGTAACATGTAGGCCTGAGAAATCTTGTATGAATCTGTTATCGTTGATCAAGACTTAATTCAATTCTTCAACTTCACCAAGAGATTAGGCTATGGAGTCTTGGTCAACAATGGTTAATCGATTTGGTCGAATAAAAATACAAGATTATAAAAGCAAAAAGGTTGGTGAAGGAGAAAGGCACACAAGAACATTGAGGACTCAGTGGTGGGGATAAAGGAATTTCATCTAGTTATTTGACAATGAAGACAAATAAGAGTAATTGTCTCATGAGAAAGAGATCAACCCAATATGTGGTTGCCTTTACATGGAAGTGATTCAGTGACTATTTTGCAAGTTTTTTGTAGGTTAAAATAACAAAGTTGTAAGTGTGGTCATACAAAGGTCATACATTCCATTGTATAAGCGTACTCGAGATCATGTGGTTCACAATGCTTCAAAGTAGTCAACAAAACAATGAAGTCGATCTAGGAGTTTCGTGTCAGACGGTGCCTTGTAAATTCATAATTTTTCTTTGTAGGTTGTATTTGTTTTCGTGTATGTATTCATTTTCCAGTATGTATTCTTTTAAGGCTTGTTTTTGTTTAAATGAGAAGTTGATATAAAGCGGGTAAAAAAATATTTTGTTGTGTATTGTGGAAATTGGTTTTCATTTGCTTTTATTTTATACAATTTTATTTTGTTAGCGTAAAATTTGTGCGTGTGCATTTTATTCCGTGAGATGTATTAAATTTAATTTTTCAGCAAGTAACCGTAATAAGGAAAACGATCAGACATGGTTGGGATGGGTTTGCACAAGCGCCCAATATGGATAAAACTTCTTGGACTTCCCATGACCCCTAGACCATTTAGGGATTTATACATGCATATTTTGAAAACACCTATAAAACTATTCTCGTGATGATAGATTTGTCTATGAAATATAAAGGCAAATTAGAAAGGATAGTTAGTGATCTTTATGTAATTTATAGTCTTTTTTTGGAGACAAACTGAATTGATTATTAAAAAATAAAATAAAAATATTACATACAATTTCAACTCTACTGAAGAACAATCGACACATTTTAGACATTTGGAAGACATGGTGGCCATACTTTGTTATTCTACATTTTGTCATAGTAAATATGACTTGTAACCTTATTTCGATTAACCAAAAGGAATTTATATTATGAAAGTGACTTCGATATTTATTTGGATTATTAAAAATAATTTAACCAAATAAATTCTGAAAGATGGAATTCAAAATATTAACAACCTAATTTACTTAAAAATAACATGTGTTTTTTTAACTTTAATGTAATATGTCAAAAAAGGAAAAAAATTTTAAATTTGTTTCACAAACGTATTTAAAGTAGCAGAAGTAACATGTAAAAGTAGATAACATCATATATAAAAAAAATTCTAGGATTTCATTACATTCATTTTGCACATTTGCGTGTTTTTCAATATTTAATTTAAATGGTTAAATGGTTTGCCATCAAATTTGGTCATTTAAGTGTTAATTCTACAATGAATGGAATAAGAATCTACAATGATATTCATGGAAAAACTTGTTGAGGAAGCGTAGAGGAAATGCTCATCCACCAAAGTTTTTGTTCAAAATTGTAAAAATACACATTTATTACATGTTCAAAATATTGAATCTAAAGGTACCGATTTTGGAAATTTTGAGCTTATCCTAATTGTATATTTGGCTATTAAAGAACTAACCAATGTAACCAACCTGTTGTTCTCGGTTGTTATTTGGATCATCTTTTTTAGTCACCAAATCTGAAACAATTGACTTTATGACCGAATGTGTTGAAATGTGGAGTTCATTGACAATGAATGAATATCCTCTTAGAATATATATGTGTTTACCGTGTTAATTGACCCTTTGTTTAGTTATTCATGAACCATCCAAAAATCACTTCTATATCTTAGAGGAACTCAATTTAACCACACTAATCACTTTTAATCTTGCTCCATAAACCCTAATCACTTTTGGCCCCTTTCCACCCACCCTAAGTACTTTATCATTAAGTAATGTAGCTTGCTTCACCGTATCCTTTTAAAACAATATTATGGATAGAGATTGATAATTTATTTCAAAATTTATATTCTTTAATTCTCTATTGCTATGTAATTAGACATATATTTATGGTTTAAAGTTGTGAGAAATTGAGTAAATCCTATAAAAAGTGAAAGTTATAACAACAATAGATTTAATGAAATCTATATTACTCAATTAGAGGAAATATTTGTTGGCTATGTCTAATTTTTTTACATTTTGTTTTGGTGATACAAATCCAAGTGAGTTTGTTATTTTTCATTACTTAAAATACACTTTGCAAATGCATAAATTATTTCAAAGCACTAAATCTATACATAGGTAGTAAAAGTCCTCCTAAGTTAATGTTATTTCAACATTTTTTGCAGTAGGATTTCTGAGGAAAACCTACAGGAAAATATGCTTCAAAAAATAAAAATGTAGAACATTTAAATTCCACTATATTTGTTTGCATAAATATAACACAACTTGTTACTTTAAAATATCAATAACAACACCATATTGTTATTACCAATACCAAATGGTTGAGGAACCACTTTTGGGGTTAAACTATTCCAAGGGGCATCCAAGATTGCACTTATCACAATATACCTTTTATTCTAGTCTACATTAAATATTTTCATCTTATCTACCTTATTTAGCGTTATTTACAATCCATAAGATTTGATAAAAATCTAAATTAATTTTATTTTTAAGTTATAATAAGAAAACCGTGAAAAAAAAAGAATAAAAGTTACTATACATCTCATTTTCTCATTCAAACCTAAGTAAGGAGTAAATCCATCTTGACCTAAGATAATCTCTTGAGTTGTAAACCTTCATTTACATTCATGGTTAAGATGGGATATATCCTCATGTAGTATATATGGTTTCTCCTCATGGTGAAGGTTCCTATGATGGATATCTACAATTTAACTTTTGATAAGTTGGCAAGAAGAAGATCGTATATGCTAAATAAACACTTTCTCGTGATACTTTGCACATCCTTATTTTATCAAAGAAATGATCGTACTGACATTTTTTGGCAGAATCTATAAGCCATTGCTACAAAAACCCTTGTCCTTCATAGGTGCTTCCAAGTCAAACACAAAGCATTCGATGGTCGAGAACGTATAATGGAAAAGAAATTAGAGTCCTAGCTAAAATGTATTTTGAATGGATTCACGCAAAGAAGCACCCACAGAGGTGTCTTTAACTTCATGTAGCCACTTGCTAAGTATTGACGTAGGCAAACAATGAGGAACTCTTCGAGGAGTGGTAACAACAGTATGCGTATTTTTCTTTCGCATGACATGCAATAGAAACGTAAAGAGAATGTTGAAGCTCAAGGTTGTTCACACAATTATAAATTGTTCTCAGTATGAGTTGGAATGCAATATAAAGGCACCTCCTCAGTTGGTAAATAAGACAAGGAAACAAGTTGATGTCAGAGAAAGCTAAAGTTAGGATTCTTACAATAAAGAAATAAACAACTCAACTCTTTATCACCAACATTCGTACCTTCTTATGCTTTACTGTATAACAATGTGGATTTCATGGTGAAGCCACAAATATCTCTTCACTTCTGCGCACATTCAATCACAAAAGGGAAAAACAGCAGCTACAATGAAAGTTAATGAATACTTGACCAATTCAGGCACATTTATATCAAGGGAGATCTAAAGGTTACCAGTATGATATGAAGTACACAGTGGCCCCGCCAATATCAACATCATGTTATTTTTGTTGAAGAACGAAACTCGACTAGATCCAAGACCATGTATCTATGGTAATGAGGCTAGAGTCTTCTTTCTCCAAATTTCACATTCCATCATAAAACAGAATCATTGCACATTATAAAGTCATATCAACATGTGACCGAGATACAGTGTGTTGAATTGTATGAGCTAGAGTTTCAAATTCAAGTTTGACATGTTGTTTGTCTTATTAGGGCTTTCCTACCCAATTTGTCTCATATGTATTTGTAATATTGTATTTAAAAATATTTTTGGGTGAATTCCAAGTGTCAATTTTTGAATATAAGAGTCATTATGTAAAAGAAGTCAAAAGAGTCATAAAGGAAGATGGATAGTCATCTCAGCGCAGTGTAGTAAAGAATTTTCATAACTCATGTAAGGATTTTTGCCTAGGATCGAAAGCCAGGGAGTTCTTTGTTGAGATCTCGCTTATCCTTTGAAGAAAAGGATTATTTATCTTTGGAGTAGGTGTTAGATTAATGTTCCACCATTAGGTCTAGTGTTTGCCGCCTGTATAGATATGTTTGGAACTCTCATTTTTAATAAAAGCTCTTAGCCCACACGTCTTTCATGCATATGTCGTGATGTAGTAATACTATTTTTTTATGTTTACATGTGTTATTTAATTTATGCCATCAATAAATGAACTATTTTGTTTGACTTAGTATGAATAATGTTGAAAAGTGGTAAGTATTTTGATCATGGTTATCTTGTGAACTATTTTGCAGTTAATCTTATGATTCTTTTCAGCACTCGTGTTTCTTTAAGCTACGTACTACTACGCATTCTCAGCGTCCACTTTTCCTTCAATGTTATCTTAAACTTCATGCATTTCACTCTCTGACACCCACAAATAACACACTGCTTTCCCCAAAGTTATGCATACATCATTCTATGTAGTTATTACAAATGCACATACACCTTTAAAACCCATTACTTTCTATAAATCGACCGTATTCCGGTTGGGGATCTCAATCCCAAATGTGTGGGTATAACAGACCTCACATTGGGGGAACCCATGAACCTATTGTGATGTCCAACAATTCTACACATACAAGTGAAATGCTTACAAATATTTTTGACTTTTATCAATTTTTAGATCGATACATTACACAGTTTAACCCTAACCTCTTGGCAACAAAGAATTAACTATAATACAAGAATTCTTTGAGGTGAGTTAAGTATCACATATCCAGGAATACAATGTTGACGAGACAAAATATCAAAGGAAGCATTATCTTTGCATCATTAAGTATCTAATGATTAGTTAAAAAGTCACTAATGTCCTTATGGTATATGACAACAAAATTCTAGAAATTGCAAGTTGTTTTATTTTGTTGGATCTTTTTCAAGTTTATGCTTTATTGTTTATATTATGTGTATTGGTAGAATAAAGTTTGTGTATTCTTTGGGAGGTTATTGAACAATATATTGAATACTTTGTTTTCAATGACATAAGAAGTTATATATATATATATATATATATATATATATATATATATATATATATATATATATATATATATCTGTGTGTGTGTGTGGGTTTGATTGTCTAGTGACAAAATAAATAACAACTACTTTGAGCATACATCAGCAACCATAATGTATCCTGGTGAGGGTTCCGAATCGCATCTGTTACCGGATGGGATTTGTCGTGATTTCCAGTTTACCATGCTATAGGAGGAATACCAAGATGACGTCAATCCTTTCCATTCTATTGTCAAGAGTGATGAGATGTTTGTACATGTGCTTCCGTGAAGAATGTCCATATGTAGACTCATGACGATAGGATAGTACAATCCATCCAAAATTTCTTCATTTGCCAATATAAATCAATTGTTTTCACATATTGTTTGTACATTTGTCTCATGTGATTGGTGTCCGAGAACAAGCAGCTTCCACTCAACCATGAATTGTGTCTAAGATGAGGAGCAATGAGAGAGGATTCCACCTCCATACTAGAAAATTTCTCCTAAATGTTGGTGAGGGTGAGTTCTAAATCGAGAGGCTTTGTTTTAACGGGTGTGTGTATATGTGAGTTCTCTTTGCAGTAGAACTTAACAATCATGATACGTACACACAACTTTGTCAGGACCTTAACATTTTTTACAGGCATGTAAGAATACATAGTTGCAGAAACTGTGTGATAACCTTTTTTTCCCAATACCTTAGTGGCAAAGCAGAAGTCATACAAGAAACCCAATACAAGAAAACAACCCAAGACAAGGAAGGAGAACTCCGAGCATACAGTCACAGAGACACAAGGCCTATAGAATGTCCAGAAAATCACCCATAATAATAAAATGAGAGGTAGAATTAGTATTTTTCTCAGTAGTTCATGACCACACTTACAACCACCTATAATTACTCTAGATTGTTTATCTTCTCATGTTTTGAAGAGAACCCTGAAGAGACATGTATCTACAAATAACACTTTGATTGAACATGCCATGCTAAAAACCCAAGACGCACGCAGAAGCGTGTAAACTAAGTAGGATTTTATTAATTAAGGTCACAAAACTATAAGTATGAAAATAATGGGGCCATTCCGTAAAACTAAAAATACAAACTCTAAGAAAAAAAAACGAATATACTCATGCACACACCCGTATATAATACAAAGGGGTGGGGTTCCTAATTCTCTTAAAGCAGCAGTTGGTTAATTGCTATCGCACTTAGTATTCATATAATGAAGTGGTGGTGTGATAAATAACTAGTTTAATGAGTCACATGACTTCACAATGATAGGGAAACCAACACCAAATTTCTCCCTCCCCCACAAACCCTTTTGCATCACCTAACTTTTAACTTCAGCTTTTTGCTAAAATGGGAAACCACTTGGGAAACAAAGGAGTGTGTGAGCATTGCACCTTTCACATTGTCACAGAGAATAATTTCCAAGAGGCTAGTAGATATATGCGTACAAATAGAATGACCTATTGTAACCACCGCTAACGATAACATAACATACCAAAAAAATGGTGGGGGTCGGGATTTTTTCTCAATCAAGGAGTTGTCCAGAAACTTCCGAGCTTCAAAGTTGACAGATAGCTCTATAGACCTGAAGTGAAATAGAAACTTGTTGACTATAGCCAAATCAAGGCTAGAATTCTAAATCAAAACAAAAATAGTGTTATTAGAGGTAGAATTAGAGAGCTCAAAATAAGAAACGTGATGCAAACTACAGATTAATAAGACAAATTTAATAAAATTAGGTTGGAAATAGAAACAACCACTAAAAACCACCTAAAATCGAGCTACTTTTCAAAGACCTATTCCATTCCATGTAGTGCACTGAAAACATTTTTAAAATTGTGTTTTCCTAGAGATACACTTTTGCAACCCCTATTGATCCTAACATAATTAAGTCGCAATTCATGGGGAGTCACATGTTTAACTAGGCAAACCCTCCGCTCAAACCCCATCGAAATATTATTATTTAAAAGCAAATTAATGTATTAATGGTCACATAGGCCAACATTTACATCAATTGGGGATGTGGTACCACTATTAAATGCTATAACCTGCTTGGTGAGTGGTGGCACCAACCCCTCTCGTATTGTTAACGTGCTTGCCCTTAACACGGGTGGGATACTTCATCCTTAGAGTCACAAAATACTTTTCTGTTATACTTTTAAGGCTTTTCCCTGAGAGGGGACTCAATTAGAATGGTCCATGAACAACAGCATGAGACTTAAGAATTCCACATCCACAGATTATAAATATATACCTTCTCCACTTTGTTACTCAGTGCACTAGACATGTGAAGGGATGGAAGGTGGTGAGGCCCATGAGAGAGGTGAGTTAGTAAAGAAGATCTCCAACCTGTGGATATTATTTTAAATAAGGAAAATAATTTTATTCTTCATGATTTTCTTCCGGCACGTTAATGATAATTATGTCCTTCCACAAGGAGTTTAGTAAGCATTTTAAAGACCGAGCTAACTATAACCATGCAATGATCCCTATAAATGTTGTAGAATTATTTATATTTGTTCCTAAGGAGCTAGAGTAGAGGTCAAAGGGGGCTTTTTGATGATATTTGATGATGCCCTGTGGCAGAGTGGCCAGCGCCGTTAATGGTCGATTTTCCATTGAAATCGAGTTTGAGGAAATCTGCAGAAAGGGACAAATGGGAGGGCCCAGATGAACGTAAAGGGGAGGAAAGGAAGGAAGAGGGAGACAAGGAATGGAGTAAGATTTCAACACTAGAGGATGATAGCTTTAGTACCCCGAGATTTTCATTTCATAGGGACTAGGACGACGTAAGGATCACCCTGCACGTTAGAATACATGACATTCAAAAGAAAAGATTCGACATGGAGGGATTAAATATTATGCAGATTCTCTTTTTCGTGGACAGCCAAAGGAGGAAGCTAGTGAGATTCCACATACGATTTGATATGGGATTGGAATAGATAGAAGCTTTGCACCAAATAGAAATAATATTTGGGATACTAGACTGGCAGAACGAGCATGAATAAATTTATTAAGATAGTCTCAAAGCTTCAAGAGAATCAAGACTATTTGTTAAAAGGTGCCTCCATGTCTCTAAGCAATCATATAAAGGACAACAAGACAAACCTTTATCATTTTTCTTGATAAGATTAATTTAATACTGTATTTTAAGAAAAACAACAAGAGGAAAAATGTTATTTTTTTGGTTATGAGTGTTTTTTCCATACCTTTATCTGCATTTCTTCCATTGACATTGAATGATCTACCGAAATATGATGTTTACCTAATTGGAGAAGGATCCTTTTGAAGAGTAAACTCATTCGATCTTGTCCGTTGAAGGGAGATGAACATTTTTCATGTTGCAGATTTCCAAATATACTACCATTGGTTTTCCACTAGTGCAGATTCCAACATGGGGAATGGTAATTGGCCACCTTTTTGAATATGTAGTATTGTTGGACCAATAATGACAACCTTTATTATGTCCCTTAGGCTTAAGTATTTCCGGCTTGCTGGCATTCATGAATTTGTTGATTTTTATTTTACCAGAGTTTTCTTCAAGAATCATCACTAAATAATGGTAGTAGTTCATTTCATCATCCTTATTTGCAACTGTAATGTTGTTGGATCCATGATATATCTTTTTTATTCAAAGTCCAAATGGATGATCCAATTACCGAGGATTTAACTTAAATGTATCTTGAATTGAAGTTTAAAGTATTTTCTATTCATTTCTAAAGGTCAATTCAACCTGAACCATTTCCATCATATTTTGAATCCAAGGATTGCTACCATGGTTGTAGGGTCTTAAATTCCAAGTCTTCCTTGCTTGGTTTGTTATTTTCTTCCCACTCATAGCCCATTTCTACTCATATTGGGGGCTACCCTAGATAATTTCAGTGATTTTTTTTGAGTTCCTTGAAGATTTAATGGTGTGCCATGAGTTCAAATACGTATATGAGTAGGATTGAAGGATATTTTTAGATAAACTGCTTCTCATTATTATGTATGTGAGATGTGAAAAGTTTTTCCATCCTACAAGATTTTTGCATCTTGATAGGATATATTCCCATACCTCCAATCCATGAGCTATCGATCGACAAAGTGCCCATTATATTTTCATGACCGTTGAAAGAAGACTATAATATTGGCACACATAGCTAAATAATAGGCAATATGTTAAAGGAAAAAGTTAAATATAAAGAATTTTTGACCCCCTCCATACCTGATGCACTAGAGTAGTTCCAATACACAAGTACATACAAAGCAAGGTAGCTTCTAAGACAATGGGTGCCCTTGCATGTTCAATGTGTAATTTACAAACTATGTAGTAAGGGTAATTTACTCGCCAAATGGTCGTATATTTTGTTGGCTCTCTGTACTCATGCTTGAGGGACTTTCTGCAAAGCTTCCATCACTACACCGAAACGAATGGAGACAATGGGTTTCCACATATTCTGTTCTTTTGAGTGTTTCCACGGTGGCCATTTATAAGACTAAGAAAGATGTTGATGAGAAAGAGGTTCCTTAACCACTAATCCATCTTTGCAGAGAAAACAAAGGCTCTAAGAAATTTGGAGCAGAAGAAATTGGGAATCGAGCTAACAAAAACTCGACAGATCAAGCTTAAGGATCATCCTTGGTTTTTCCTAGTTAATGAGTGGATGACTTCATGAGCTACCATGATCTAGTCAAGGATTTTTTTGTCCTCCACAAAACATGTTTTTCAGAGAGATAAGCGTAGGGAGTGAAAGGATTCAACTCATTAGGCACTATTTTTATGATAATCTTGGTAAATAACAATGCAAGAGAAATGTGTACATGTGGCTTGGTTCTCTGTTATCATACTGTTCTAGAATCAAAGTGAGAAGCTGCTATATCGAGGTATTTTAAATTAGATCGGGATTTACAGAGAACTTCCATATTCAATCAATATGTTCTCATACTATTGACAAAAATCTTGAAAATTCAACTTGTAACCTATTAGACCATACGATTATGGCATCCTTTTACGATAGCCCCAACCTCTCCATTTTTATTTCTAAGCAATGCAACATTTTGTTCAACAATAACCAAGATTGGTATGTGGCCATAATTTTTTTGTATAACTTCCATCCTTCTATATTAGGCTCATGAGAATTTCTTTGAAGTAAGATGATGTTCCTGTGTGATGTCTCGAAAATTATGAAGTTTTTACTTGAAGTTTTTTGATGAAATTACACCTATTATGCAGTGTATGTTGTAGTATGTATTTGTGATGTCCTGCATTTCTTTTCACCTTTCCTTAGCTACCGAACTCTAGAGTTTGTTGCCATATGTCTTTGTGTTTCTTGAGTGAGATAATAACCTTTCATCAAATGAGAGACCAGACCACTATTTGATATAGATTCATATTGAATAGACAGCTATTTTTTTCATGTTTGATTTTTTCTCCAAATTGTTCCTTAATTTAGACTTATTCTATCCTTTAATTTCATTTGATGAAGTTTTAATTCTTTGCTGGGCAACTTCAAAATATGTAGATCCTTTTTCCAAGACTTGCTTCTCCTCCCAACATTTCGATATTATCTTGGAAAATTTGTGTGCCTAGATAGATGACGTACGTGGTTTGACCCATGACTTGGGAAAGCTTAGACATTCTGGGTTAGAAGATGTCTAAGTCTTAAAATAGATTCTCGAAACTATGAAATGGTCAAGTCAGAGGCCACTTTTTCCTCCTCCTTCCCGCCATTCTTCCATGTGAACATATAGTTGTCCTTGGTAGTGAACAAGAGATCAAAATCCCTTCCCAAAATCAGTAGGGGAGTTAAGAGTTGATGTATGGCGAGAGATTGGAGGAGGAATCTTTCCTTGTCTCATGCATGACAAGCCCGTAAACATTTGAAAGAAAATATTTCTCCATAGAATCTATCAAGCATAACGAAATTGTAAGAATATGATTAGAAACAAACATGTTTATTAACTAAGCTCTTAGGAGTTCCATTTTTATGTCAGGACTATTAGAGTGTCTTATGAGCATCTATTATCGCTAATAACAGTCTTGTCTCTATCTACCTATATTTTTTAAAGAACGTGCTCCGGTTGATTTAGTTTTTATGAATATCAAAGATATGTGGATGTTCGTAGCACTATTTTTCTTTTAAGAATCCCTATGTTTTCCTTGTACTACGTCTCAGATATTCTAAGATAAGACAGGCCCAGGGCTTCTGCGAGGGTATGTTGGAAATGTGAAATACATCCAATATTGTTTTAATAATAATATTGAGTCGACCAAGACACCCCTATTTTCACGCGATGTTGCTCATTCATTTTGCAATTTCCTTTTTCTTTTTCTTTTTCCTTGATACTATTAGAGGACTTTTACCATGAATGGACCCAGGCTAGCCGAGTTGTAGAAATCAGCTGAGATTTAAACTTCACCGATAAAGCTTCAGAAATATGCCTATCCAAAAACTTCACCTCGGCGTTAGGATGTGGGCAATGGGTCTCGTTTCCTTCAGGCCTTTAAGTAGATTTAGGTTGTCTGAAGGAATCGTTCCATCCTTACAATTGTTTTGTGGCCATTTTGGTGGAGTGTCCAAAGGGGGTTTCTATATTAGAGTTATGGGCAAAGCTATTTGCAGATCCACATCATGGGGGAGTTGCAGCATCGAGGCACTAGGTAATCAGTCGTACTCTGTATATCCACTTTTAATGGTGGGACAATAGGGAGGTCAATGAGAATCAGAGGAGAGTGCTCAAAGGAACTGTGGGTAGAAGGGCTTTTTATCAACTAATGATGATGAGGTTTTTTTGTGTGTTTTGATTAGGGTTGGAGTGTTTTCTAATACCAACTTTGGGTGAATCCGTTCTTCATTCACATTTGAAGTTCTGTTATCAAAAAGAAGTTATAGTAAGCGAAATTTTTGCACAAAATATGGCCACATTTCATGGAAACAATTACACCGAAAGGAGTGTGCTCAATAGTCAAGAGATGCTTGCTCCCCAGGAGTTCATATTATAATAGATCTCAACAACCCCAGAAATGGTTCAAAAACACAAGTGTAACATGTAGATTCTTGCATAAGAGATGGCATGCTTATTTTCGTTGCCTCTAAAGATTTGACATAGTTACCAAGGACATTCTCGACACCAACCAACTTTTTTCTTCCCGCAATCTCTCGACAGTGAAAACATACATACTAGAGAAACTCGAAATATTTTCAATCTAGTATAAACCTCTTTGTCCAAAAGGTATGTAGAGTGAAACAAAAGTTAAAAAATTAGAGGCTACTTTCTAACACCCTATTTCAACACCGGTCAACAAAAATGATTGTAAAAGAATCTTTTTGCAATTCAATTCGTTTTCATTTTTCCCCACACCTTCCAGCTCCCAGCTGGATCCATTGGGTAAGGGATTTTTAGTTGGTCAAATTCTCGTAAAACTTGTCACGTAGTAATGTTTTTCAAGAACTGGTTCAAAATCTTACTAATGTAACTAAACTTGACTTCAACTTCGATCCACACCTTTAAGAGACTGTGCTGGCATCTTCCCAGGGTGATATTGAAAGCTTGTTGATCGCTGTATCAGACTCACTGTGGATTTGGAGTCCGAGTACCAAATGTTTGTTCGACGTGGTCTGGCCTGCGAACAACTTGATCAGAAGAAAGAATTTTTGTTCCGCCAAAAATTTTCCATGGGGTAAGACAGTGGGAGAGGAGAATAATGATTTAATATATAAGCCTGTTGGTTTCCTTTTTTCAAATCACAATTTTACATTGTAAATTGAAACATTTTATTTTTCACGATACACAATTATATTTATGTTAAAATTATTTCTTTTTAAATACCACATGTTAACTTATCTTGATTACTAAGCAATTGCGTATTTTACAATCGAATATAAGATCAATTAAATGCTGCTATCACTTTTTATTGAGTACCTAATGATTTATACATCTATTATGGTAAGTATTTTTATTTATGATTGACTTGATTTTTTTTTTAATATTTATAATCTAGAAAATAAGATTTTTTAATTATTAATATTTTAAATTTTTATTATGAATACTATTTTTAATAGATAACATCTCTCTCAAACTTGGTTATTCTTTAGAAACAAAACCCCAAAAAAATACATAGAAAAACCTCTTTTTGAAGCTTTCACCTCACAATAATGATGGGAAGAAGAAAAACATAGAAATGATTAAAAAATTTTATCGATATTCATACTTTTCTCAAAAAACATTTAAATATATTTAATAACAAAGGTCTATTGTTAATGGACCATTAAACTAAATCTCAACCCAATAAAAATTTTTTTTTTTGAAAGATGCTATTTAAATTAGCTTTGATTTTAGCGGATATTTTAATCATTTTCTTGTAACATTTGATATCTCAATTTACTAGTGGGCAAGGTCTACTTGCCAATTGTTTCCAATTACACCGTATGGATTCGTGTGTATTAAGGAGATCAGAGAAGCTCGAACAATGATTAATTATCCACCCGAGACTATCCTGATCACATACAATTCGAATTTATATGCAACACATAATCTCTTCCACTCAGATCATCACACATGCGGAAATAAAACAAGCGATAACACATCAAATCATCATACACATTAACACAGTATGTATGGGGAAAGCGTATAGCTGAAAACCCCGCAGCTATTGTGTATATTATAATGGAGAAATCAAGTAACAAACTCAGTACAATACTCCTCACAAGTACTCAGTACTTTCTCATACAGTTACCCACAATCTAGCTCAGTTTTGAACAGGTTACTGGTTCAAAACTCACCACCAATTGCCTTTCCTCTATTGCGCAATCCAGGCCTGTCTATATAGAGATCCAAGGTTCGAATCTCCTTGGCTTGACAGCGCAATCATCATGGGAAATTCCTCCAAGTGTGGTGCAAATCTCATGCACAACTGATGTCGCCACTAATAGCTAACTCCACCCTTTCATCTACCTCTTTCACCGGTCTCCACTGAACTGATCATGCACTGTAGTGAACTGATGTGTTCTTGAGTTGAATAATGAGTTACTAATTAATGAATTAAATAATATTTAATTCACTCCACTCATTACTAGTTGATTAGCTAGTTAAACTAATCTCAACTAGTTCAACCAAGTTAAACCGAACACAACTCCACTAGCTGTCTCATTAACTCCACCAAACTTCTGCCACTGAAGTCCTAACTGAAGTCAACCATGCATGTGCTCACCAAACCCTTAGGAATAGCGTACCCTCTCCTGCCGATGCATGAGCCACTTCCAAGGCTCGGAATGAAGTGCTCCCAAGAGAGTAACCGAGTTTATAGTCCAAATATTATTAAGGGTAAATAATATTTGACTTCCCTATTTTTAGGATGTTCTTTAAAAATAGACATCGACCCATAGGTCAAAAAATATAGGTCCTCCTATTTTTACCAACATGACCAATACTCAAAGAATAACATACTGCAATCCCCGGCCATGCTCCATATGTCTAAAAATAGACATAGTCTAAAAATAGACTTTGCGCCAGAATTTGCCTGCGGGCCCACTTAGTGAAGGCGACTTCATTTCACTAAGCTCCATCATCTTGCTACATTTTCAACACTCTCCGTCAGCCCAACTCAGTCTGAAAATCATGCCAGCTCAACAGCATCATCTTGGCTGGGTCAAAGTTGGTAAAAAGAAAGGGAAAAAATGTTGAATAGTTGATTCTACCCACGTTGGGTAGAATCCCTTGTTCAACTCTTGTTTCTCTATTTTTCTTGTTACTTTTGCTTAGCACTGCTCTCTTCATGGTTTCTCTTAGGGGTCGAGGTGGATAGTTTATCCTTTCCGGCTGCCCGTTTTCTTGCTTCTCTTGGTTGTAACTTCATATTGTACCATACGTTCTCTTAATAGAATTAGTTTTACGGAGAAAAAAAAAATGGCAGAAGGGGCGTGGTAGTAATATTTGGCCTTTTCACTGCTTCTTGTGTGATGAAGACTACATTTCACTCGACAACTTGAGGAAACTTATGGATATTTACTAAGTTCCATTCCTACTAAACCATCAACCAAGATGAAACATGGATCACATAGTTCTAGCTTTCTATATGCTCATTCTACACTTGAGATGTACACAAGTCCGAGGAAGAAAATCCAAGTCGAATAAAAGATGGTAAAAAATTTCAAGTGCAGGCATTTCAGTTCCACGACTCCATATAAATATTTAGTCATAAATATATGGAGATAAACATGTGGTGTTTTTTCATAGACTTTGGATAGATGGCAAAGGTTGATGGGGTTATCCCTTAAAATCACACCTATGGTGTAACTATGTCTATCTTTCACCTCAAAACAACATTAAGAGAGAATGCAAATTGAAGAGCTATAGGGACAAGTTGTAATTGACTTTGTTAATATTGATAAGATTTTCTTTTGGGATTTAAATGTTTTAAGAGGAAGTCTTCACAGGTTAGTCAAAAGTTTTATTTTTTTTATTTTAACATGTCTAAGTGTTTTTTTTGCAAGGTATATATTACTTCAATATATATTATTTTATGGTTGGTTTATGTGAATACTCTTTATATTATGAAAAGCTTTTAGTTGATATATATTTTAGTTTATTTTTATATTTCTCTAATGCATATTTTATCAATACAATATTTTTAAAGTTTATGGGGTTTTGGATAGATAGTGATTGGTGCGATGTAAAGACATTTTTAGATGTTAAGTCACCAGTTCAATTCCCCAGTTTATTTGGGTGTTTTAACTTGTAGTTGATAGGTATTTTATTTCATTTTTTATATTTCTCTTATGCATATTATATTAATACAATATTTTTAACATCTACTAGGTCTTAGATAGACAGTGATCGGTGTGCTGTAAAGGCACTCCAACATGTTAAGTCACCGGTTCAATTTCTGGCCTTATTCGTGTATTATTTTTGGACATGACCATGATGTAACCTCACCAATGTAGAACTGTAAAGGCACTCCTACATGTTAAGTCACCAGTGCAATTTCCCGCCCTATTCATGTATTATTCTTGGACATGACCATGATGTAACCTCACCAATGTAGAACTAACGAATCATACTCAATTTTAAATCTTATATCAAGAACAAAAACTTGTTAATATTAAAAAATATACTCCATATAATTATAACTAAAACTATTTCCATTATATATATATTATTTATTTTATTTTTCAAAGAATATTACAATAATTACAATTTTATTTCTTATCTAAAAAATAATCATTTTTTTTTCAAATTTTGGCACTTTGTATTACATTAAATATGAATTACATAGACTAAAATTTTTTTGCCACTACTTTGCTTAAGAGAAATCCATACAAGTGACATAAGTTTAGAGTCTCGAGATTGCTAAGATCTTGTCTAACTAAAGCATATTCTAAATAGAAACTTATAAAACTGATCCAGATGGATATTGGTGGCCACCACCTATTCCATTTGGACCCCCACCATCGGTTACTTCAATTTTTCACTTTCATCACAGCTTACTATTTTTAGCAGGTTTTTGGGTCCTGAACTTCTGGAGCCGTTTTGGTGCCCTAATGATCCAAGTGGATATTGGTGGCCACCCACCTATTCCATTTGAAACACCACCATCAATTCTTTCAGTTTTTCAGTTTCAAGTCAACTTACTATTTTTAGCAGTTTTTTGGGTCCTGAACTTCCGGAGCCGTTTTGAGGCCCTAAACGACGTTTTTTGGGAAAACCGAGAGCCACATGGGTCCATGTATTGGTGTTGCTTGTTGGACACCTAATCCTCAACGTGTAGGTGTGGAAGGCGAATGGACAAAAGGAGTCGAAGAGACCACTTGGAAGATGAATCCAAGGGTCACCTAATGTACTATAAAAGCACATCTATGGTTAATAGTAAAATAACTCACGCCTATCTTTCCTATGTGTGTGTTTACTTTCTCATCCACCATGTGTGTGTTTAACATGGTATTAGAGCCTAGTTGGTCACACCTTAACCCTTCTGCTATTCAAATCTGTGATTCTGAGTCTCAGTCAACCAGATTTTGAGTTGTGTTTTCTACCTATGGTCCCGTAACTGATAAACGCACCCAAGGATTCTTATGAAACGGTTAATCTATCTTATTCTCAACTTAATTTCAGCTTGCGCTCCATTTGTTGACCGTTTACCTTCTCTTGTGGAAAAAAAAAATAGAGATTCCCTCTGGATGATTGAGTGTTGCCTAATGAATTGGTAGAGCGTGTTTGGGAGATTGCCAGCAATTTCTGTAGAAAACATTCCCTTCTGACCTTACGTGCCTGACCGCTCCATTTATTCCTCTGAAAATACATTTAATTTTTAGTGCTTGACCAACGCGTATTGTGGTACTCTGCAGACCTGTGTTCTGGTTAATGTTCCACACAACAACCATGCTAACAACTCCTCCTCTACTCCCTCAACGTCGACCTCAGATCTCCCTCCACGCAGCCTACGCTGCCTTTGTGCATGCACCCTAACACAACAAAATCTTCCCTGACATGGATTTTGCACCCTAAGTTCAAAAGGGTTATGTTGTTGATGTTGTTGGGTTTGGTGAAAGAAATTAAAATTATGCAGCGGAAGTGTGGAAGTGGAAGCAACGGGAGGGCGTAGGGACCGCAGGGAGGTGTGCAGGGCACGAGAGAGGTGAGCTGGAGTGTCGCGTTGATTGACTTCAAAGGGAGGAGGTGTCATTTTCTACCATTCTCTGGGCTGGCTTGTTGGGATTTTGACCGAGGAATTCTCAACCCAAGGTGGTGAGTCACGTGTATGGCGATGTTAAACACAGCTATGTCAAGCAGAAGTCGAATAGTGGAGTCTACTGTTGTGTGAGGGGACCGATGAGTGTCAACTGGACCGGGTCGATGGGCAATGCGTAGGAGAAAATTGTTGTTGGAACGAGAAAATTTCATGCCTGAAATGTCGGGAAGCATTATGTTGACATAGTCCCTCACAAACCACATATTGCAATGGTATATGGTTGAACATTTACCTCCATTATTTTCATTAAAGTCCGTTTATGCTAGGCTTTTATTGCACCTACATTTAAACTATTTGAATTAGGGACGCGTTATGCTTTGTTAATATTGCCTTGGAGGCCGGCTAAATAGTTTAACTCTATTGTCGTTGAGCTCTCTTTTTTCAAAAGACGGTTGGTATATGGTGGATATACAATGGGCCATTTATATCTATACATATTATATGAGTATTGAAGCATGAGTCTTATGCAAACGCTATATGCAGTGGCTATTGATTTATATAGGTAATGGAAAATACAATTTTTTGAAAATCGTTTATCATATGTGAAGAGCATATAATATAGTTGGTCCATATTGGCATGATTGTATATGTGTAGTATTCGTATTATATACTATATATTATGCAATTCAAAGCCAAGACAAGAGATATAATATTAATTGGTTGCCTATTGACATTGCTGACACCTTTCATTTATTGAAGTTGAGTTGTTGACAAAATGACTAGAATCACTGAATTATTAGAGTTTCTAAATACTTCAATACACTCTACTGTTCGTGATATAGTTGAAATTGGAAAGGGAACTCTCCTTGACATTCATACATGTCTACAATATGCACAAGAAAAGATTGAGTTTTTGCAGCTTGAATCTCAATTCCAACAAGAAGAATTACAGCAATAGAATCACCATTCTGAACCTGTTTTTGTTCGGAACATTGAAAGAGACTCCCATAAGAAGTAAGCCAATAATGTTGTGGTTGATTCACATTCAATGCCCAATATAAAAGAATATTTGTATGCAGATGCATATGTTCACACTTCACCTCTTAAGCCCATCATCAAACCTTGGGAACAACTTGTCCACAACAAGCACCGAACTGGTCTTGGATATGACAAGGAATTGTCCTTTCATATTCTGGACTACTCCAAGCCCATAAAATTTTAGAGTGCCGGATTTCTTTATGACAGTTCACCTTCAGTTGTTCCAGATATTGCTCCTCTTCCACAGCAACAACAACAACAGAATAAAAAATTCCAACACTGTGATCGCGTTGGCCATATGAAAGATCATTGTTTTGATCTTCACCCATGCAAGCACTATGGTTGGCGCACCCATTCTTCACACAGATGCTTCAGAAACAAGCCTCCTGCAAGAACAAAGATTCATCTTGGATGGATCACTTCTTGGCAATGGGCATCAACATCCAAGAAGATGTTTAAGTCACATGTCAAAACTTGTTCTAGAATATTGAACAAACTTGCAGTTGAGTTTTCTCCATCATCTCACTTTGTACCTGACAGGGGGGAAATGGTGGTCATCTACAAGCTTCGAAGCCACATCAAGCGAGCCCGAGCCATAATCTCTCATTCCAGATTCAGAGTTGTAGCCAGAGACACAACACTTCAAGTGATCCTGGGCCACAAATTTTCATTCCAGATTCAGAGTTGTAGGCAGAGACACGGATACCTATGAGCATTCCTTTGGTTGGTGGATAGGCTTAAACCATCCATGCAAGGTTGATATTATTCCTCTTCAAAGAATTTAGGACACTTCCTCTAACAAAAGACTTTAGCTTCTTTCCAGCTTTGGTAGAGTTCTGGGAAATGCATTAAGAATTTTAGTGTTGGTGGTCATCCTTAAACCATCACAGGTTGTAGACCTCCCTTCTTCTAGGTTGAAGGTATCCCTCTTCAAATATGAGGGACAATTCCTCTAGCAGAAGCCCTCAGCTTCTTTCCAGATTTGTAAGAGTTCTGGGAACTGCACTAAGCGTTCCAGTGTTGGTGGTCATCTTTAAACCACCTCTTTATGCCAAAATTTTAGAGAGCTTATTCAGCCTAAGTGCTGCCATGCATACTTTGCAGATTCGTATTACAAATATCTTCTTGGACTCACACATACCCCTTCAGATTAAGGGGGGGAATGTTGGACACCTAATCCTCAACGGGTAGGTGTGGAAGGTGAATGGACAAAAGGAGTCCAAGAGACCACTTGGAAGATGAATCCAAGGGTCACCTAATGTACTATAAAAGCACATCTATGGTTAATAGTAAAATAACTCATGCCTATCTTTCCTATGTGTGTGTTTAATTTCTCATCCACCATGTGTGTGTTTAACATTACTCACACCAAAATTTTTACTCCTTGGATACATCTTTCTAACGAGGTATGGTGCGCGTCAAACAAAGATCATATGCCAAAGTTACGTCCTCGGGAAGTTGAAACACCAATTTACCCAAACGGGGCACATAATTTTGGCGCTTCATCTCCTAGAGTTAGTTTTTTGGATGTTTAGAGTTTTCCATTGTTTCTTAATAATAAATAGGCCCTCGAGCCTCATTGTAACACAGTTCAGAGGCCTGTAGCCATCACATCTCTTCTCAAAGATAAGCTACCAATGCCCTAGTTAGTTTATTTCCATTATTTCTGTGAGCATATTTCTATTATTTGATATTAATGAAATGAAGTATTATTTCCGCTGCATCTATGTGTTTATGTCTATTTCTGTATTTTATTGCATTCCTACATAAATCCGGATCAAAAACCAAGCTAGCTATGAGAGACCTTGACATACATCACTATCCCAAAAATAATCACATTTTTTATATTATAATTTAAATCTAAATACTCCACCATTACAATTCACAACTCATAAAAAATTATTAAAAAATTATATTATAATTTAAATTTAAATAATATTTGCAAACCATGATTACTAAATTTCCATTGTCCATCACTTAGCATCGACATTTTCACTTCTAAAAACATACCACAAATGTCAACAGAGTAGCACTATATTTAGCAACTAATATACAGGGCACATTTTATAATAAATCATGCATGTTTGTTATTACTTATGCTTTATTTAAAGGATAAATTTTACGTCCCTATAACTAAATGAGAGTAATAAATTTTCCTTTGCAATGAAAGTGTCTACATTCGCTATTTGACATAGAGATCTTATTGAAAATATAAAAGGCCATATTTTTTCAAGTTTTTATTTCTTCTTCAGAATTTTCTTAATTTAGACTTATTCCAACCTTTAATTTCCATTTGGATGTGTTTTTATTTTTTGTTAAATCTCCATTACGTGAGCCTTTCCTGCTTTATTTTTCTATCCCACCATTTCTTGATATTATTCCTAAAAGCAAGAAGCCAAAAATTTTCAAATTGGAAATGAACAATTGAAAGGTCTTGACCGGTATTCATATGTTGAGATAGATGACCCAATGCAGTATGACCTGCATGAATTAAAGAATGGAAACCTCCATGAAGATGTCTCATTTCATAACAGATTTTGAACTTAACATGAAAACAATGCAGCTGAGTGCTTGCACTTTTGTATTTCTCCTCTGCGATTGTTCTAGGTAAATGCAATGAAGTGACATTTGACTCTCGTAGCTCAGTAGAGACAATGTATGCCAAAGCCTTTAATTAGATAGAATCAACATCGACCCGTCTGCGCCACCCATTTTTTAGTGATTGAAAGTAGACGAAATCCTCTCAAAACACACAGGTGTGAGATTTAAGAGTTTATGTACAAGAGATTGAGCTATTTTGTCTTCATGTAGTATGAGCAAGTTTTACAAATGTTTAAAGAAAGCATGTTTCCAAAGAATCTACTTGTTCAATCGAATTTGTAAGAACAAGTATTGAATAAATAAGTTCCAGAAGAAGAACAGAATACCAGAGGTTCCTGGAAAGTATCTGTTTATTGTCACACAATAACTTTGTCCTCAATCACAAACTGAGCTTTTTGGAACAGACCACTCTATTGACAGTTTTGTATATCATTAATTATGAAAGAGGCTGATGCCCAGAGTGGCTATTTTCTTACTGTGCTTCTAGGCGGTGCTTTACAGCTTGAGGCCCCATATTCCAAGAGATGATCTCTATTTTCAGGTATGTTTGCACCAGTAAACATATTCAATATTGTTCTAATATGCAATTTGTTAACCAAATATAATTTCCTATATATCCCCTTAGATGTTGTTCATTTTATTTTGCAATCTTCATTTTATTTTTCTTTGACAAAATAGAAGCGAGATGATCTTTTCTGTGGTTTGGACTCTGAATTCTTAGCGAGTTTAAGAGTTAGAGCAGAACAAAATGAAAGCTTGTCTCTTGTTGAGTTGAACAGGAAACAGGGAACCCAAACCAACCTTGCCGTAAGTTGTATGCAAATAGGTCTTTTCTGTCGGTCTCACAGAAAGCTGCTAGATTTAGAATGTCTGGCGTGTTCAGTGCCCCATCTCATCAATTGGTTCTCAGAAGTGCCTTCAAGGAGGTCCAGCGGGGGGTTCTACACATCAAAGCCAGCGGAAAAAGAGATCGACAGGTCTGCATCGCCACGGTGTTAGGGTTGGGCAGACAGCATCGTAAGAAACTGGTTGACTCCATATCCACTTTTAAAAGTGACTGCTTGCTATGGTGTCGCGACGAGAATGGTTTCCGGTTATGTTTTTGTGACATGTGGATTTTTTTATCGCTTAACGATGGGTTTTTTTTTGTGTTTTGCTTAGGGGAGTGTTTTGCCAGTTTAAAATTCTAGGGTGAACTAGCCTTCGTTCTTAAGTCTACATCGTCGTTTTTGTAGTAGTAAAGTTTTCGTTAGTAAGGGGCAATTTTGGTACATTTCACCACTTCAGTAATGGCAACACCGTGAACAAAGTTCATATTGAAGAGATGTTTGTATTTCAAAGTTCATCTTGGTAATACATCTCATGACTATCGCAATGGCTTAGAAATCTTCATGTACACACATATTCTCGTACAAGAGATGTAGTATGCATATTTGCTGTTTTCCGAATATTTGACGTAGTGCTTTATATTTCGATGCTCACCAAATTTTTTCTTCATAAGTCCTTAATAGT
Organism: Pinus albicaulis; assembly: GCA_034641835.2. Classification (NCBI taxonomy): domain Eukaryota; kingdom Viridiplantae; phylum Streptophyta; class Pinopsida; order Pinales; family Pinaceae; genus Pinus; species Pinus albicaulis. The sequence continues at coordinate 140,719 of JAXQQM020083377.1, read as the reverse complement.
AATGCATGTATATACATACCGCAGCAACTGAAATATTCTTTTTACTTTGTACAAACTTTTGTCCTAAAAGAGGAGGTAGAGTCCGATGGACAAAAATTAGGGTTGTATCCGTAACACCCTATTTCACCCGTTCCGCATCAGAAAATAATTTTAAAAATCCATTTTTAAACGCACCAAGCTTAGTTTTCCTCTTTGCTCTATTTAATTTGGATCCATTGGGCAAGTGGTTTTTTCAGCTTGGCCAAATGTCCAAAATTGTCAATTGAGGGCATGTTCTTTCATGAACCGAATGTAACCATCAGTATGTCCAAATTTGACTTCAAAATTTGGATCTGTAAAGTCAGTTTTCTGGAGGTAGCTGCCTAAGTTAAGATTTCCGGGTGGAGACAATCATTGGGTTTTTGTTGATTACCATCAATAGCCCCATGTAGACTTGGTTTGTGAGTTGCATGTTTGCCTTGATTTTTTTTGTATGTATTTGTGCAACAACTTGATTGTAAAATATAGCACGTTCCCTTTGTTACACGGTTGCAATATGCGAATGAGGTGATCATTGATTTAATGTCTAGGTTTTTAGCTCTTTTCTCAAATCATACCCATATTAAAATTTGAAATATTTTGTTTTTCTGAATGTACAATAATATATTTTTGTTATAAAAATACATTTCTGCTTAAACACCACATAACAATTTAACAATAGTATTTTAAAGTGTCATGTATCACTTCCATATTGACATGAAATGAATTACACATTCACTTAGAATAAAGGATTTACTTACTGACTTTTATTTTTGTGTTATTAATATTTACAATTTATATCAATTTTTTTCTAATGATTAATATTTTAAATGTTTTTAATGTATGTGTTATTTTTTACATTTAATATTACGCATGATAACATCTCTCCCAAACTCAATTGCCTTTGCGCCTGTGTGCCAAAAAAACAAATTTACAAGAAAAGAAACCCTCTGTGATCCATAATTTAGATAATTGTCTTTCAAATTAATGACTATTAGATTATTTATGCTTTTATTAATCACATCATTAGGATTTGTCTATTTTAAACCATCTAATGTGGTTCATCCTCAAGACAAGGTGAAAAAATATGACTTATCTTTAACAAATAGGAGGATGAATCCTTAAAAGTAGCGCTTATTAGTAAGTTCGAAGCGAGAAATTCTAATTACAAGTGATTCACAACAACAGCAGCTTATTTTATTGGATTAAAAATCTTTACAAAATGAATTATAATAAGATAACAGTGAAAATATTAACAAATATTTAAATAAAATATGGTTTTTTGTACTTATTTTGTAATTTAATAAAAGTTTTTAAAAACCCTTATTAATATAAAATAGTATTATAAGATAAGATATAAAAATGAATTTAGCCTTTAAAGATACTTTTACACTAGTGATAGATCATGTATATAGATTCTAAAAAGATAAATTAATTTAATAAAATAATTAAATAAAAGAGGTTTTTTAATATTATAATTATTATAATAAGGTGCTAAAATATATAAAAGGTAAATCTAATTTAAATAAATAATAAATAAAATAGGTTTAAATATAATTAATAATAATAAATATTTAAATAAAAGAGGGTTTTTTTTAATTTATTTACAAAAATTAAACTTTATTTATATACTAAAAAGTATAAATCATAAGATATTATTTTTTGCATTATTTTACAATATAAAAATGGAAATTAAAATCCAAAAGTTGTTACAATAAAATTCCTTTTAAAAGTGTTGTAAAAAATGATGAGTTTAATTTTTATTGAATATTTAATTATTTTTCTTCACTTTTACAATCGCCTAATTCATCAGTAAGGTTTACTTGTTAATTGTTTCTAACTATACCATGTGTAGGCTCCTATGCAATTAAGGCACACATTTATTTTAGTGGTGATTTCCAACATGACTAATTAGCGTGAGTCAATAAATGGTAGCTTAACTTTATTAAATATTTTATTATCTTTAACACAATGAACAAATATTGAGATTGATAGTTTCAAAAGTAGTTATGTTACTTTTGCTTATTTTAATTATATTGATTGATTAAATTTGTTTGTTATGATTTTTTTAGACATTTAAATGGTGAAGTCATGTAGAAAGTGTATTGCATATTGTAACAAAATCTAGTTACAAATTAAAATTTGTTAATAATGTTATAAAGGAATCTAAAGAGATTAAAAAAAAATGTTACTTATTTTCTAAATATATATTTTAACTTATATATTAATTTTTTTTATAAATAATGACAAATAAATAATTTGATTATCAATAATTTAATTTAAAATACGTAATATCAATCATAAATAAAATTTTAATAGCAAGCTTTTTTTTGGATGTACCATGTTTATCAGCAGCATAGTGGTATTTTCACACTGTAAACATTTACTACTAAAATGTATATAAATGTCTAAACTATCTAGCAATAACTTAATTTATATACTTTAATTTACATGAAATTATTCGTTATTGTTGCTTTGCTGCAAGTTGTAGTAGAGAATAGCACCGAATATTATTGGTGAGTTCATATGCTATGCTATTTAATTATACTTTTAGTTACAGTAAACATAGTATTCATTTTATGCTATACTATTTAATTATATTTTTTGAAGTTTACCATATTTCCACGGACAGATTTAAGGGAGACTTGTGGTAGATAAATACCATGTGAGAGCAACCTGATTTTATTAATGGAGTCTTCTTCTAATGAATTTAAATCTTTGTGCGTGTCATCTTTTGACCAAATAAATGGCTGCTTCTCCTAATGCCATGAGAAGAGCATAAATAGTGATTGTAATCCATTCCGTGACCAAATAAATTGCCTATGGTTAGTGGATCAACTGTCACCTGCTGGGAATTGCAAAGACTTTACCTTCAAATAAAATTGGCAGAAGGGGCAAGTAGTATTTGCCTTCACGGCTTCCCATGTTTGACAAATACCAGGTTTTTCAGCCGATAACCTGATGGGAGATGTCGCAAGGATGTTTCATTTTCTTTTTTTCCATTGCCACTAAACCAAATAAGATAAAACGTGGATTCTAAACGCTGTTCTAGCTTTACAAACAAATATTAGCAAGAGATAGCAGTCAAAAATTAAAGAGTTGCACTTTTGTTCTTAGGGCGTAATAATCAAAATTAATCAAAACCATACATGGTTGGAACACAAATGGTTTCTAATGATTTTTACATTAAAAAGCTCTCAACATTCTTTATTAATATTGATAAAGTTTTCTTTTTCAGATTTAACTAAAGAAACCAAAGGTCGTCTTTTTATTTTAGCATGTTTACTTTAAATGTTTTTTTTATGGTGTAGAATACCTAAATTATACTATTGTTAATCTATCTGGAATGCCATTTCTAATATGATTTTTTTATATTTTTTTTTCACAATGTCTTATTTTATTAATATAAACTAATTTTAAAAAATAGAACTGAAAATGTTTTTTTTTTTTAATTTGTTGAATAAGTTTACTTTTTATATATATTAATTATTAATAAAAAAATAATTAATATAGATATTTTTATACATATTTTTTAATGCAGACAACAATGTTTTTTTACATAATCTTATAATGAGTTTTAATTAATGGCTTAGTGTTCTCATGTGAATGTATTATTTAATTAACCAAAAAATAAACTTTAATGAATCATACTTTCCTCTTTCTTTTTCTTTCTTTTTTCCTTTTCTTTCTTTCTTTCTTTTTTTTTTTTTTTTTTTGTGTGTGTGTTAGACCAAACCATATTGAAATCATAAAAGAAACTTTAGCAGAGGTTATGTGTAGATGGCAACTAGCACTTAGCCAATCACGGAAGTTTTCTTTAGTTGAAAACCACAGTTTAGCTTCTGCTTCCATGGGATAGAAACCAACCCTTAAGAGAGCTTTAAATAGTCTTGATTTACAAAATATTCGTGAACACATATGAAAACGAAGAAATGGGGTTATGTCCTTATAATATAAAAGCAGAAGGAACCTTGCTTACCATGTCATGGAGTTTCATGATCTTCCTATGTCACATGTCCTCCTTTATACCTAGCATCCATATTCTTCTGCCATGGCTTTCTTCGCTCAGGGCACATGAGGAGGCTAATGAGGAGTCAAGACATGATGTAAGAAATATGATACTTCAACATCGTGAACTTTGTCCGTACGATATCCAGTCCATAATCCAAATATATGCCCTCCTCCGTAGGCTCATGGACCGCGGTGCCGGTTCGGTTTTCTCGGTCGAATACACAATAGTATCGCCAGCCCTTCTCACCCTTAGGCTTCTCTTATGCAACAACAACCTTCCCGAGTGTTGTTTGCATGGGTAGCTCGCACATCATGAGTCTTGATGAGGATCTCGCTGGGATTCCCGCACGCCGGTCCCCGCGCCAGGAGAGCGCTAGAAGCCCCATAGTTGTCCCCCGATGGCTTTCGGACGCGGCTGCCGGCCGCAGAGGCCACGCGAGGATGGGGAGCCGACCGTAAGACAAAGCAGAGACAGCGGAACGCCCGAACGCAGGCACGCTACAGGGGAGCGCGGGAGGGGGACCGAGCAACAAAAGGTGGCGCGGAGGGGCTTCCGTAGCGGTGCTGGCAGTGGTGATAACGATGGAGAGTTAAACAAAGGCAGTGTACAAACAGAAAGCCTTACATGTGGGTGCGAGCAGGAGCGATAGTGGGGAGCACTAGCGGTGGTGCATGGCAGCGAGGCGTGTTTGTGAGCAAGAACGAATCGTGCGGGCGCGGGACCAACAGTGTTGCAGAAGGTTTCAAAACCGGTTGAGCAACAATGAAACGTCCGTCGATCGAGGCTTCCTAGCTCGAAGGCATTGTTAGAGGTGTTGAATTCGTGAGTAGAGGCGGAGGATGCCTGCGTGCCTACATGTGATGTGTGGTGTGTTAAGAGGCTGTGCAGGCGGTGAGCGCCACAAAATCGCACGTCGATTTGAGCTCCAGAATGTAGTAGAGTTGGCACGTAGGCAACGTCACAACAATTCTGCGAGAAAGGAGTTGTCTCGTCACAGGAGATTTCATCATGAAACCGGGTACTTCATTTTAAATCTTACTTTAGAACAAAAATTATTATTTAATGAATAATATTTAAAAATATTTTCTATAGAATTAAATTAAAACTATTTCAAAAACTTATATATATTTCAATATTATTTAAGTTTTATTTTGGTAATATTTTGTGACATTTCAGCTCACGATCAAAGAAATTCATGAAACCGAGAGATCCAAGCTATGTTCACCGAGAGAACTTTGTATTGTATTAAGCGCAATGAGAATTATAAACATCTGCAAATTCTACAGTTTGAGCTATAGAAACCCATACTAGTAATAAGCGAGTCTTGAGATTAATAAAACCTTTTGTCAATGAAATATCTTTATATATAGAAATTTATAAAAATGTTTAGTTTGTTTATATTCTCAACATCCCAAAAAATAATCACATTATTTTTACATTATATTTAAAATTAAATACCTCCACCAACATAACTTTCGGCCTGTATAAAAAAGATGTTACCTAATAGGTAAACATTTTTAAATATACAATTAAATTTAAATAATGTTTACGTGATTACTAAATTAACACCATCGTTGGTCTATCACTTCAGCATCGTGGGTTAGAGCATTTAGATTTCTCCAAGAAATATACCAAATTTTTAGCTGGAAAAGAGAGGAATTGATATTATAATATTAATAATATTAAATTTAATAACTTTCGATTAAGGTATTCGTTATTAAATTTATTATAATAAATATATATAGATGTATCACAGATATATATTAACTTCGTATATATGAGAGGAAGAACAAAGATATAGAGTGATAGAGAGATATAGGGGAGTCGACAAAAGGAGAGATGGAGAGAAACTAAAGGAAAGGAGGAGGAGAACGAAGAGGAGAGAGAGACACAAAGGGAGGAGAGAGAGAGAAGGAGAGGGGAGGGAGAGAGAGAGATGGAGGATATAAGAGATGGCGAAAGAGAGAGGAAGAGAGTAAAGGGAGAGAGAGATGGGTGGAAGAGAGGGAGGTAAGAGATAAAGGGAGAGAGAGGAAGGACTAAGAGAGAGGATCGGAGAGAGGGGAGGATAGCGAGAAGGAGGAGAGAGGGATAAATAAAAGAAATATATATATAAGAGAGAGAAGGGAGAGAGAGAGAGAGGGAGCGGGGGGGGAGAGATGGAGAGAGAGGTAGGTTAGGGGTGAGAAAGATACAGAAAGAGGGCGGGCGGGAGAGAAGGGGGCAAGAAGGAGAGAGCTAGGGATATAGTAATGTTGGGAGGGAGAGAGGGGCGGAGAGAGAGAGAGAGAGAGAGATGGGGAAGAGAGAGGGAGGCAGGGAGAGAAAGGCAGAGAGGGGAAGGATGAGAGAAGACTCTGAGAGGAGGAGAATGATGGGGAAGAGAGAGAAGGAGGAGAGAGAGAGAGAGAGAGAGAGAGAGAGAGAGAGAGACTGTGGAAGAGAGAGGGAGGTAAGAGAGAAAGGGAGAGAGAGAAGACGAGAGAGAGTGACTTGAGAGAGAGGAGGAGAGGGATTGATAGAGAGATGGAGTTGGAGGGGGAGAGAGAGTAGGAGATAATAAATAGAAAGTGAGAAGTGAGAGAGAGAGAAGGAGTGACAAGGAGAGACAAAGAGAGAGAGAGCGTGTATGTTTGGGGGGTGAGATAGAAGAGAAAGAAGGAGAGAGAGACATATGGGGGGAGAGAATGAGAGATAAGGACAGAGTGAGGGAGACAGAAAGAATATAGTTAGTAAGAGAGAGAGAGAGAGAGAGAGAGAGAGAGATGGAGAGAAAGGAAAGAGCGGAAGGAAGAGAGAGATGGAGAGAGAGAGAGAGGGAGGAAGAAAGAGAGATGGACCGAGGGAGAGAGAGAGGAGGAAGAAAGAGAGAGATAAAGGTGGAGAGAGAGAAGAGAGAGAGAGACAGAGAGACAGATGAAGAGAGAGGGAGAGAGCGAAAGAGACAAGGAAGATGGAGAGAGAGAGAGAGAGACAGAAGGGGAGAAAGAGATATATGAAAGGGAAGAGGGAGAGAATGGGAAGATAGAGATATAGACAAGGTGAAGAAGTTATTTTCTAATCTTATTTGATTGCTTGCATTAAATGCATTGATTTCAATGTAGATAAGTATTTCTATTCTGATGTAATTTGATATATGATAAACACTTTAAAGTGATTTGACGGCATATACGCGATTTTAGTGTTAACAAAATGAGATGGCAATGGCGCTTGTTTTTTAAAGTTATGGTAATTTAACCTATTAATATTGAGAGTGAGAGACAAGGTAGTTTACTAACAATTTCTAGCTAAAGATTTAAATTATTTTCATTTATTTAAATTTTCTTTTGGTAATCTATATGGTGACATAAACTATATTCAGAGTGACAATAAGGATAATAGAAGAGAATAGTTTGGAGGTTGATCACAATGAAGACTATTTGTAACATGAGTACATCTTCTTATTATTCACATTTTTCATTTTTTCAATATTATTATCGTTACTTTGCATTCAAAAAAAATTATTTCATCATTTTTCATCATTAAAGTACAATAATATTTATCATCTCTCAACAAACTAAGGTAACTAAGAAAATTTAAAATTAAAATGACCAAGTAACTTTAAATATTTTATATTTAGAAATGATTATATTAATATTTGATATATTATATATTATCGTATAAAATTAATCATATCTTCATAGATTTTCTTTAAGACGCCATTGAAACCAACTGATCCATTCAACCTGGAGGTCGATTAGAGCGCCGAGAGTGATCAAATCTTCTCCAGTGCAAACCCATGTAAATTTATGATCCATATTCAAATTCAAGTATATAATAAAGCAATTATTAAATGGGTGGGAGATACTTAATTATATCGAATTACAAATTATAAATACATAGTTGTATTTTTTAATAATTAATCTTCAAAGATATTAATAAATAAAAAGTTATATATAATCTAAATATTCGGTTATATAAAATTAAAGATTAGATTAATGCTTTTGGTCAATATTAACAAAAATAAAATTATTATTTTTTAAGGATGACATACTTTCTGACATCAAGATCATACTAGCTATAGATTTGCGTCTTCTCAACGCAATAAAGCTATAAATATACTTTCCATAAAAGTACATAACTTGGCCTCAAAATTTGCTCACCTCAATTCGGTTTCCTACCTTCATACATCGTAGGGGCCGGCTCATTCATCGTAGGGGGACAGACTTTTGGACAGGAAACAACTCTACCCCTAGATGTGAGTATTTTCAATTCTTTCCTTCGTTCCCTCTCCGTGTCAGCTGCAAGCTTTTTCTGGCAGCTCAGCTTGAAATCGACGATCAGTTATACCCAACCATATCAATTCCTCTTTTTCCTTCAAAATTGCCTACCCAATCTGCCCTACCATATCAATTTTCTCTTTCCATTCCACATGTTGTGGAGAATCTAGATGTTCAACCTACTTGCTGCCAAATGTTAGATGGACAATGGCTTATGGATGGTAATTTATAATCCCTCCAAACATTATTTAAAACTTACTCATATCATGTTATGTTATATATGAGTGTAATGTTTCTTTTTTTTATATTTTTGCTATTTAATTTTTAAAATATAATATAAAAATAATGCGATTATTTTTGGGATGTTGGAGGAATGGTATAGCTGAATAGTTTCTTTTTATAAATTTCTATTTACCTTAGTTAGATAATAGTTTTAGCAATCTCAAGACTCTAAATTTATGTTACCGGGTATAGTTTCTTCAAACCGGGAAATTTTTATAGGTCTTTATAATTCTCATTTAACTTACCGTCATACAAAGTTTCTCATGAACTAAACTTTGGAACTCTCGTCATAGATTTTTTTGATCAAATAATTGAATGCTCCACAAAATATTACAAAGTATGGGGTCCTTTTCAACAATATTGAAACATATATATATATATATATATATATATAATTTTAAATAAACAGTTTTAAATAATTTAATAGAATATATTTTTTTTAAATATTATTTACATTGAAATAATTTTTTGTTCTGGTGCTAAATATCAAAGAAGACATTTATAGCTTTAACTTCCGGATCCATCTTTTCACTTCCATCCTCTCTCCTCCCTCTCTCTCTTTCTCTTTCTCTCCTTCCCTTTATTCTCCTTCTCTCATCCTTCCCTCTCTCTCCCTCTCTCTCCTACCTCCCTCTCTCTCTCTCTCTCTCTCTCTCTCTCTCTCTCTCTCTCCCCCCCCCTCTCTCTCTCCAACTACATTACTATATCCCTCTCTCTCTCTCTCTCTCTCTCTCTCCTTTCTCCCATACACCCCACTTTGTGTGTATCTTTTTTCTCACCCTAAACATACACACTTTTCTTCACCTTCTCCTTTGCTACCTCTTCTCTCTTTCTCTCTTTCCGCCTTAACCATCTTTACGTTTCACCAACTTAGAGGTGCAAACCCATGGCAATTTATGATCCATTTAAATTCACATATACAATGCAAATATTAAAATGGGTGAGATAATTTATTATCCATTCAAATTATATAAAATAATACATAATTGCATTTTAATAATTAATCGGAAACCATTAATAAGTTAAAAAGTTATATATACCCAAATATTCGTTATATAAAATTAAAGATTAAGTTAATGTTAAGGAGATTAACAAAATAAAATTTATTATAAAACCATAAATGTAAAATTTATTACAAACCAAATGTAGTTCCATAAACTAATAATTTGACCTCGTAGCTCTGTTTCACGTCAACTGTTCACCATATCAATTTCTTTTTCCATCTCAAACAAATGTTGGGGAGAATCTAGATGTCTAACCCACGATGCTGGCGATGGACAATGGTTAAGATGGTAATTTAGTAATCTTTGTGTAAACATTATTTAAATTTAATCGCGTAATGTTTTATATTAGGCAATGTTTTTTTTATGAGCCAAATTGTAATGTGACATTTTTTTAGTTGACAAATGACACGAACCGCAATTCAAGAGAATGTATTTATGTATTTTTATTGAAAATTTGTTTTTCTCATTTAATTTTATAAAATTAATAAAAATTTTACGTTATTTTTACATCGATAATTGAAACAAATAAAATAATTTTTTTCCACGTGTTGAATCTATTTCCACCATTAAAAATGTATCATCATTAATTTTTAAATATTGTCACCTAAAAATGTATCTAAATGCAGTGTCCCATGTATTTTTATTCAAAAAAGGTTAAGAATATTTAAATTTTATTATTATTATTATTATTTTCCCTGCAAAAAACATACCTACTGAAATTTTAGTCTTATTATTATTTTTCCAAAAGTAGTAATATCCATGAGTTTTATTTAGTTTGCTAGTTTTATTTGTTTTATAATATAATTTAATAATTAGGTGGTGATGTTTTTGATTTACAAATTTTATGATCTAATATTGTTAATAAGAATATCTTCTAATTAAAATATGGTTTAATCATTAAATGTATATTTATCATTTGATTCAATTGAATATAATATCTTCACCAGAATTGTTTCCAAATACGATTTTTTTTCAATATGTAATAATTTTCATGATTTGATAAAATCATAGAATGCCATATTATCAACAAGAACAATTATGGATTATTAAGAAAAAATGGCAGCAAATATTGATTTTTAGTATGTTTCATATTACATCATTCTTCGTAGCATTGTTTACCCTTTCCATTAGTGGTTTTAGCATCTCTTCCACGCCGCTAGCAGCTTTTTCCGCGTTGTTTCGCTTTCATATCTTCTATATGGAAACACTATTAGCCCTGTTTAGAATTTTCAGCCAGATTCTTCATTTCATTTTCATGTCGATATTGTATTGATTCATGATTTATGAAATACGGGGTTATCATCATGGGCCTATTCTCTGCCAAGGCATGAATATTGGACATTGCCGCACAGCTTCAATGATTTATGATCTCATTGTATTGATATGGATGAGCTATGTTTTCATGCATCGATTACTTCGATTTGTTTGAGATCGGCTGTTCTATTGAGCCGCCTATTTCCATGATTTAGATTCATTTTATCAATTTGTTGTTTTTGTTTTGTACTAATTTTCGCTTCATCTCGTTCTTGACTGATTCAGTTGGTTTTTGTATTTAAATATATTTAGTATATAGTTGAACGGCAGAGCACGGATCGTCCAGACGTTGTTGTTACTACCACAATCATGAATGATCTCTTTATACTGTTTTCCAAGAGGTTTCCATAGATCCATTACTTTCACTGTTGTTTCAATCGTCCCACTGTCTATCTTCACTCTAATCTCGTCTTAGCTGCAGAGTTCATTTCCTTTAGACTCCAGGCATGATAGTATACTAGATATGTCAAATTCTAGATTTAATTGGAATATATTTCTTCAATACGTTGATATTACCTAGGATGTCAGAATGTTTGAGGCGGCATTAATTATCTCAGATCTAGATTTTCGTGGCTATATTCATGATTCTTCTTGTACTGATATATATTCCCCGATTAAATCGTCAGTTGTCCTACCATTATCATTCCCTCTGTCATTACCGCTTCCTCCTCTTGTCGTCTTTCAAAGGCTTGTCTTGCATGTCACGCACATCTGGTTCTAACGGCAGCAATGTGTCTCCTGTTCTCATTACTGACGCTACATTGATTGATGACAGCCATATGCGCCAATTTACGCATGCGTGGTTTCTGGGATTGAGTTTCCATGGCGTGGAACATTAAAAACCTGCATGATTTCATTGGTTCCCCGTTGAGTGCATATACAACAAGGCTGATGAGCATATTATTAAAGGTGCTGTTCTATTCTGACGGTAGACAATGGCATAGGCGGCTTCTATCGGGTACAGCAGGTCGACGAAGCAGACGGCGTCCTTTTCGAAATATTGGCGGTTCGCTATTGCTGATTTGATAATCTGGCAGGACAAACGGCGCGCTGGTTAGTAGTGGTGATGGTTGTCTGCAATCATTATGGATTAAAATGACGGGAACATAGCCAGACAATACTCACTGTTAGCAATTGTTCGTTCATTTTATGGATGTCAGCGACGCCTAAAGATCACTGCCGCATTCGGTTCGCGGGTCGCAGCTTTTATGCAGTTTTGTCACCTGCAATGAGAATACAAGAACGGATATATAATGTTCCCACCTTTGAATTTCAGATTTAGCGCAGCCAGCGAGCAGGGCAAATCTCCATCGCAATCACAAAATAATGGCCTGGCGATGTTGCAGTATCGCTCGGGATTCTGTAGAATCGGTATATCGTGCGGGATTGCCTGGCGATATAGACAGATAGCAACAGCATCGATAAGATCGAGCCTGGTTTCTTCCAAGAGATTTGGTTATCGCATCGCCACTAAAATTGCTCTATTGCCAAGATGTGCATAGAGCGGATGCCGTGTTCGCCAGGACGTTTGACAGCAAAGATCTGCTGACCAGAGCATAGGCGACGCTTCGCCAGACCTGCTCTTTAGCGTTCCAGCGATGATTTTCATATCCTTCGTTATCATTTGATGAAAATACACTTGTTACCATCAATTATCCTGAATCATCATTACCGCCGCCAAGCCCTTTCACCGTAATGATGATTTGTTCCAGAATACTCAACAAACGGTACGGTAATATGCGCAGGTTCTGTCTTTACGCACTTATTAAGCATTTATCTTGTTGATAGCTACGCGTCCTTTAACGGTCTGGCGGCGACTATCATATTGCGAGACAGGTCTCTATTAATTTTACGATTTACTGCATTCTATTAATATCTGACGAATAGACGGTAGACGGTGGTGCCGCCAGAGAATCTCGCAATATTGATAATGTTCATCGCCTTCGACAGCCGCCTGGGATAATAAATTCATCCATAGAGCCTGTTGGGCGATAATTTGCGAGATCTTCGCCGTAAACGGTGTTGTCCCCTTTCTTCTACCGGCGATGATATCGACAAATTCGACAGCACGCCCAGACGACTCCTGGCAGCGTAGTGATGAATCAACTCAATCAGATGAATAACATCATACTATGAACATTCAGCAGGTTGGCCATTAAAGACGAATAAAACTTTATGCGTATGACAGGCTGCCACAAATTATTCTCAAGCAAACGGTTGAAAGCCGCCGCGCTAGATGCTCGCTGTCATTTCAAAAATCATTACTTTGCCTACAGCTCTGCGAATGTCATCGTCATCTTGTTTATCGATTGCATTGTCTTTTGCCTATACGCCGCCGTTCTGTTTACATATTGATGCAGGCGACAATTTACTATACACAGATGAAGTATGTAGGGGCTTCAATGCCAGTCATCTACTTTTTTTATGATTTCATTATATACGTGATTAAGCGTTAATGACAAGCTTATTGCCAAATCGATGTGTTATGGCTCCATGTTGATATTGTTGATCGATGGAGTCGATTGCTCGATGCCATTATTTCAAATGTATCCGACATATGCCTATTCGTCTTCTGAAAGCCGTTGCGGGTTTGGCCGCATCTTTTGCAATAGGTTCCACCGCTGAAGATGCAACACAGTTGGTTCATAAGATCGATGGACAGCTGATTCGCTGCGTCGAAAGTTATTGCTGCGATGGGGAGATTCAGGAAATCGTGACGATAAGCAAATGGCTGATTATTTTCTTATCTTCATTTCCAGATGATGCGCTGGCTTCAACATCAGTTCTTAAAACGTGAGATTTACGTCAATATAGCTGGCGTTGAAGAGTAGAATGCTATGGCTTCAGTGACATGCACTACTTCATTATCATTGTTGAAGGTTATTAACGCGCGCCTGGCGGTTGCAGGAGGATGAAGACGGCGTTTTCAACAAAGCACAGCAGGTTATTTAGCCGACTTCATCGCCTGCTGATTTACTGGCATTAGTGCCGCTGATCACTGAAAGCCGCGATGAGATCTATTTGATACTTCATCAAGTTATCTCTAGAATTTGTGCCTTAAGGTTCGTCTTCATCATGATATGCCGCCTCTATTTACCGCTCAATTTTGTTCATGTAAGGATGATATGTCGAATGTCTTGTTAAGGGCTTCATGCTCAAGAAATCTTAACTCCTCTTTTATAGTTTTCATTACTGAAGTTTATCATTAAGAATTTATGATTTTCGCCGATATCTAAAATGCAATGATGGTTTTCATCTGTAATAATTAAGAATGATTGCTGCTGTCACAATATATATATAGAGCATTATCGCCAGAGGTTGTCATTTCATTAAATTTCTACGGTTACAGTTGAAGGTGACTTGCCTAAAGCGACTTTGATCAGCTCATCGTTGTTGCCGTTAGTACGCTTGTTGAGTTCATTGGATTATAGCTCTGTGTTCAGTTTGATATTTGCTATTGTTATGGATATCGTAGTTTTTCAGCGTCGAGGATTGCAGGGGCGCGCCTTCTTCGTGATTTTTAGTATTTCATTGCTTTATTACTGTGAGAGATGGTTTTGTTTTTCACCAGCCTTACTATTATTTCATTTGTGATTTATCATGAATATTATGAACGACATTTGTGAATTTATGATTACACGCATATTTGCATGATTGGCTAAAATTTCCACCGTACAGTCCTCTATTTGTTAAGAATTATAATGGCGTGTTTTCACGCATTTCATACACATTTGGGCCTTTATTATTATGTGATACAGATTCCAAATTATTGACAGCCAGGATCGATTCGATGACGATGGCATCTATCATGTTATTCGATTGTTCTTCTGGCTCATCTTCTTTCATTCTGTTATCTCCAGATTAATGGTATTATCATTTTCTATATGGAGCAACTTATAGCAAGATTACGCATGCGTATGTATGTTGGCGTGGCATCGGGTGCCGATGGCTTCGCCTCAAAAAAAAAAAATAATACGGTGATGCGGTATATTTTCGCTTTTACATACCTATGCTTTCTGGCTACCGATCGCCCATGTTCTTTGCCAGATAGCGTTTGCTCGGTCGCTATTCTATTTTAAATAAGCGATTTGACGTTCTATTCGCATTCATAAAATTTATCTTGCCATTAAATCAGGATGAATGCTGACTTCTCAATATTGATGACATTGGATGGGCCCTATCGCAATCGAGTGAGATTTAATCCCTCGCTATTTTCGCATTAAAAGGGTTGCCAAATATGTTGAAGGCCATATTCATTGGAATGGTGGTCCAGTACTACACAAGTCGGTAAATCATGCAGATAGGGGTGGTTTATTTATTGCTTATGATCTTCAGATAGTGAGCTCATGGGGATTCTAAATTGTTGGTTATTATCTAGTGAGACTTGCGCGGTATTCTTGATTTCAAGGGTGGATCGAGGATCAGTGAGTTATGGGAATGGATGGAGGAAGCTCTCTGAACGGTTTCAGACATTCGTGAGAATAATATTGTCAAGTTTAGTTATATATTGAGAAGTTGCTCGTTTTCAACAGATATCCATATCTTCGGGCATCTTTCTCCGCTTATTATTCACAGTCAGCGATGCTTAATAAAGATGGATTTGAAGGAGTTAACATTGTTCTTCATTCTCGCTTATTATATCAAGGTATTATACATAGTTTTTGCTCATTGTGAAGATTCACGCCGATTTTCTATATGGTTTTAGGGGCATTACCTACAGTTATAGCTGGGATCATTTTTAGTTAGCGCATCATCGTCTTCTAGCCAGCTATTAGATTGCCGTATGATTTTGGATTCTATATATCTACTAGAATGGCATTTAGTTGTTGTGCATTATGCGAAGAAGTATATATATTAAGCGAGCGTATATATAATTTATGTGTATTTGTTATACTACTATTTATGATTGATTCTTTATATCACGTGCTTGCATATCTATACTTCATATTCCAATCAAGCATTCGAGACCCTCTTCTTCTTCTATCATCATCGTATTAGCTTTGGAGTTTATTTGAATTTTCTATATTCTCTCCATTATATGATTTGACGTTTTCATGTGATACCTACTATTTAAAGGCTAGCTTATGGCGTATTTTTGGCCATATTATATGAATATGTACGTATATACACAATATATTCAGCCGTTTTCTCAAAAAAGTAGGCTCGCATTATCATAGTAGTAATTCGACAGTCGTAGACACAGAGGAGTTAAAGATTTACTCGACAAATAGTTTATTATGAGTATCATATATATATGACAATGAGTAGTGAAATAATATTTTTTAAAATAAATTTTACGGCGATAGAAGAGCCGTTTAGCTATTCCAATTAATTAAATCTAAAAAAATCAAAATATTCAATTTAATACCAATTTTAAATACCTTAATAAATTTTCAAGATTCTTCAAAAATTTAATAGCAAATGTGTGATTTATATAATGTATGAAATGAATGAAAAGCTGCCTTAATAGTTTATGGGGACCAAGAGCTCTGTTTTCATTTCTTGCAATTCAGCTTTTTTTGTTGAAATGAGGGTTGACGGTTTCTTTGAAAGATGTTTATGTGCAAATGTGCCATACTTTCTTCCCTAAATTTCTTTAGGTCTTTCAATTATCATGTTTCATGAAGTTGATGGGAGCTGGTTTTATCAGCAATTAAAATTTTCTCATTCATGTTAGTTTAATGTATTTTTTTGTTGAGATTCGCCGGTAGTTGAATTTTCAATGTAGGCATTTTTCTTACCTAACTTTTTACATACTTACATTAAAATTTTCATAATAAATTTTTAGTTTATTTATTTGTGAACAGCATTGAGGTATATTCTATTTTTTGGTATTACTGTAGTTTTACGTTTTCTTTCATCATGCATTTCGAAGACAATAGTCATATATCTATTTGCTCATCTAGATATACCTATGCTCGCCACTAACATTATCCGGTGAAGTATTTGCTCATTTATCATGTTTTTCGGTTTGTTTCATTTTAAGATGGGGGTGTTGTTACCCCATTGCCACCAGAACTTCAAGGCATCGTGTGTTATTATTAGACGTTGTAAAGACATACCTTCCTACTGTTTCCGGTTTACGTCGACAGTTTGAGCATGTGGCCAATTAGTAAGACGGCATCCACGCAAAGGTTCTGTATCGCCAGACGAACGAATTCGGTCATACATACACCACATTTCGAGCATTTGCAGATAGCGGGACTTATGTCAATATTAGTAAAATCTTAAAGTAGTAATTTTCTACCATAGTAGTATACCCAAGATAGTTCTACTTAAAGGCAGTTGATTATGGGGTTGTCACCATAAATATTCGTAATTGACTTCAATAAATTTGCTGATGATTGTAGAAAGAAAGAACTTAAATCGTTGAAAGCATTCTTATTTTCAAAATAAAGTGTAGGAGAGGTAGCCAGGATCGGTTTTTTGGGCTTTGCGATTCGATGATTTTAGGTTCAGGCGCATCATTGCCGAGATGCGCTGGAAGAAATTGAAATTAGCAAATAAATTCAAAATAAATGCAATTTCATGCTACTTGTTAAATGAAAAAACATGGGTTGCTCATTTTAAGCAATTGTTATGCGTGAGCTGTAAGGTATTTGAATAGTTACAGCCGAAAGAAAAGTAGATGACGTATATTGTGCTTAATGATAGATTGTAAAGAAAGACTTAGATGCACAAAATAATAAATGATTTAGTAGCGTAGTATATTGGCATGTGTTCCCATAAATAAGAAAGAGATAAAAATCTCTTTATAGTGGATAAGTTCTGTTGAGAAAGTGCTAGGAGAAAGAAGAGAGCCATATTCAAGAGCTTAATCTTTACTATTAGTAGGCCAATCGCATATTAGGCAAATATTTCGAGATCTAAAATTTAGACTCAATTATCAACTTCGCTTTGAAAGGCTTGGGAAGGCCAAAAGAAATATGGGAAGAAAGAGTATATGCATTTTTAAGCTCGAAATTTAAAGCCTAAATAGAAACATTTCATTTTAATATGGTGTTTCAAAGATAATAGACATAGGTGATTTATAACATGAAGTTTTAGCCTCTTGCATTTAAAAAATATTTTCAAAATTCTTGCCAAAATTGCATTTGAGAAATTTCATCTATCTAATAATTTTATAAAATCAAATTAAAATAAATAAAACTAAAATTAATATATTTTCTTATTAATTTAAAAATAAAATATTAAAATAATTATATTTTATTAAATTCAATACTAATATAATATATCTAATTATTAGAGAAAGTCTCATCCTTAATTTTCAATACGTGATTATACCAGATGGTAATCACTCAGTCATGCCGTGCGGTAAAATTACGTAAAATTGTCGTACAAAGGAGTATTAAATCCGAATATTGCGGGAAAATATTCTGTCGCGGTGCCATACCGGTGATTTAGTATCTGACACATGATTGATTTGTTCTGAAATGTAAGGCGAATTCGTATTCAAGATTTTGCCCCATAAAATAATATTGACAATGCATCTTTATCATCTGGGTAATTCGTTCTTGATTTCATTTCGAATAAATTATATTTCGCAGAAAATTTTTTGCGAATTTTTTTGTGTTGTTTATTTATTTTTACAGGAATCTACTAGCAATTGAAATATTCATGATATACTTGAACATTTTAAACTAAATTTCTACGAAATTCCGAACAAATTAAATAGTAAAAAATGAGAAATGTACAATTTAAAAGGTAATAGACGTGAAAGTATGCGTCTTCAAATTTGCAAACAGAGAATGCGAGGCACAATACTTCGCAGAAACCATTATCACGGTGCCTGACGTGTCGCAGTTTTCAATTAGCACATTCGGCATAGATGAGCATCACCACAATGCGCCTGTTCATAGCATCCATGCACCGCTTCCTTCTCTGATATTGTTCAATTTTTGCTTAGCCGAGCCATTGACCTGTATCATTATTTCAGGCATGAAACTTTCACAGTTCAGGTTTTACCAATCAAAAATGGTCAGCCATATTGTTCTTGTGCTGAGGTTGGGGGAGCCTCTTTAAATTAATATATAATAAAGGTCTCTCTCTCAAGAACATAGACATACTGTACTAAATTATCTACATCACCAGCTTAAAGCAACAGAAGTAGCATTTCATATACGTTCTGTATGACTGAATCGCAGTAAAAATAGTAAAAATAGAGTCATATTTGAATTCATTATCTGTTGTAATAAATAAAAGGTACCTCCTGTATCAGTTTTTCAGAAATGACAGACAATTTTATAATTTGAAAATATAAATCATTGCTATTTATTATCTGCGCCAGTATGTCTATCATAAATTAATATATCGGTCTGTTTTCAAGTATTGCTTCAGCTATCATCAGCTAAAAGTTGTAATAGCAATAAAGATCTATTGTATTTGTCTGAAGATCTTATTTTGAATAGTATTTTTGCAGAGTTTTTTTAAAATTTCAATATCTTCATCATTTCTACTTCTGTTGTTCCCACGAAGAACTATAGCACCAAGTTAGTTCCGTTTATAAGAGCGTTGTTTGCACAGCCCTGCATCGTTGCGAAACGCCATAATATTGATGCAATAAAATTGCAGACTGCACTGCTGGATTATCAATCATTGACAGCGTTCAGCATTCAGAATCAGCCCCGGGCATAGCACGGTGTTAATTTCGCTTTGTTATGAATCGCCATAATCAATAGCCGTCAATAGAGAGGAATTACCCGATTTTCGTCGCAGCGGTTTGCCGGGCGTTCGCAAATGGTATCTCTGCATTGTTCAGTACATGGATGTCGAGATGCAATTACGCAAGTCCTCGACTTACATTGTTCGCAGAATAATGTCATTATATGAGTATATATCGCCGCCACCAAAAATCTCATCAGCGTTCTCTTAACGGTCAAATTTTCTCAATAATGGTAATGAGCATTAATTTTTCGTTAAATAAATGAACCAGTTTATGGTTTTGTCAAAATCATCTTTAAACATAACACAGTTATTTCCAGGAGACAAAAGTGAAAAAGGCCTGGATGATTGAATCATATTAACGGAATCTTCAATTTGAAAGCTGAGCAATAATAAAACTTTAATACTTATAGTCATCATAAATCAGTAATTTATTGCCTGCTCATTGATGATAAAATAAGTAACGCCAATATGTCGGTAAAGATTTGTTACCCCCCAAATTGTTACCCGTTTCAGAAAGTCATGACTGTGCCATCGATATCGAATATCGGTATTTTATCAGCCACACTTCGCCCGCCGATAATGTGAGCAATGGTCATTAGTAATACCCGGAGCGAGAAATCATACTGGAACAATGAATGCGGCAAGCAGTAGCTGCTGGCAAAATCTCATTACGACATAATGGACTACATCATACCTGTCGCCGTTACCCCAGACGTGACGCCTGGGAATGGCTTCATCGTTCTCCGGCGGAGACGTAGCGTATGCTCTGCGGAATGCATCAGCAGATTTCAGCATCCCCCCTGCCAGATTCTCCTGACGTCAACATTGCCTAATTTGTAACTTCGTTTTAACTACCACGACGGATTTGCTCTCATTATTTTCCAGCCCAGTTTGCACACCTACTGAACACCATTGCACCATCATTAAGTGCCAGACGAATGATTAAGCAATTAAATCAATCAACGATGAATTTCCACTTTAAACATCAACGATTCTGAATGATTAACATCAAATACCACGAATTTAAACGTAGACATACAGAACAATTTATGAATATGATATGGATCAGTGTTTTAGTTGTTAATTCAACAGTGTATGGATCCACACATAACGAATTAAATAATAAAATAATACAATTAATTCAAAATTTCATCATCTTAGTATTAAAACCCTGACATATATTTATTTCATCCTTATGGCCCTAATAGAACTATTATTAAATGCATTGATCCATTTTCCACTATTCGAATTCAGAATGATTTTTTTGCAAAAATTAAATTTCAAAATAATCGTTTTGACTCAAAATTGATTTAAAATTTAAAATTAATTATTAGTCTTAAATCTAATTAGCAACAATAAAGTTAGTTTACATATACTGTGTTTCATGGACTAGAACAAATTGACAATTACAGACTAAAATATAAAAGAGCACCAACAAAGTAATCCATTCACTTATTAGAGATTTCAGAGTTTAAGACCTTATGTGTTGAAACTGGTGCACCAAACAAAGGCGCTGACATTTAAAGACATCAAGGGTATATATCTAGCCTTTAAAGAGGGGGTTTTGCATGCACCTTTTTTTGGGGAGCCATATCCTTCACTCTGGGGTAGTCCCTGAATGCCTCCCTATGCCTTTGAAGAGGGGATGGCAAATGCCTGATGCCCTCTGTCCTAGGCAGAGTGGCAGTGTCTCTAACCTTGTAAACACTCTGTGACCTCCGTCCATTGAGATGGAAGCTATTTATCACAGGTTTTGATTGTGTTGCCTGAATTTATGATGTAGCCCAACACCGTATCTAGTCAGGGAAGCTATACAGAACTAAAGGATTTTTTGTAGCACTCGTTGCACCTTTTATGTTATCATATTTGAATATCCACACTTAACATCCATGACCCCACTTTGTTACATTAAAGTATCCATTAACTGACGAATGGAGGTCCATAATTAACATCATCAATTATAGCAGGAAAAACATAGCTAAATGAAATTTAGAATCACCAGCATAGTATAACTGTAAACCGCCACCCTCCTGACGTTGAAGGTAAATGGCGTGCCCCATAGCACCGTGTAGTATGTTTTCCATTTAACTTAATGGTAATGTTTGAAATGTTCACACGAAAGTTTGTAATTATTTACTCGTCAAAACTGAAGATTCAAATTGAGTTCATTTTTGTTCAATATGAGAATCTTTCATTCTTCTCTATTTGCAAGATATGAGAATGTTTATTCCATGTTGATAATTTCACCTATGAATCATTCCGGTAATGAAAGAAAGAGATTCAGATGATATGTCAATTAGCATTAACAACTGTTTAATTCATCGAGGATTATTGAACGAGTCTTCTACCAAGAATTAATATATTACCAACATAAATCATAAAATTTTGATATTATTAAAGAAACATCTCTATGAACTTGACATTAGCGATTTTGGTAACAGGCTCACCATGCTCTCTTTGAATTTTTCCATATGTTCGGTGAAACCTATGATGAACGAGTGACCGTAAGAGGTAATTCGGCGACTCATTAATCCGGTGAAATTAGATCCCATATGTACACCAGAAAAAAACGATCGCCATAAAGAGGTGTGGTAAAACGGTGACCAAACGTGAGCGGTTCACTTCTTATTGATAGTCAGAATAAAATCGAACCTTCGATCACCTGAATATTGTTGCTGAATAACGCTACAGCCCCAGAGCAGTTCCTAAATACGCTGCTGACCAGAATAATCATCACAGACCCAGCAGGGTGTAAATTAACGCCAAGAAGGCCCAGATGATCAGCGCACAATGCGCATCAGAACGATATAATTGAACGCAAAATATTGAAGAAATAACCAGCATAAACCATAAAGAATACTGAAAGCAAACAGGTCAAAACAGGTACAGGATACCTGAACGCATAAAATTTGTAGAAATTAACGGATGTTTTGTCTTGCAGTAACCAGAATAATCTGGAGATGCCTGCCAGAATTCCATACGCCTAATGATAGAGGCACCACGCGAAGTGAGAACAGGATGCGCGCCGTCGATAGGCCTTCAGAGATGCCTGAGTTTTAAAAACCCGCCGCTTGCGGCATATGACAATATTGCCAGACAAACGCAACAGACCTTACTGCTGCTGTTGACTTTGACCGCGATGAAAGAGCTGAACGAGGTCAGCCAGATGATAATGTAATGACCACGATAATGGTCTGATACCAGCTGACGATACCAAATGATCGCGGCATAAACGGATGATATTTATCCGAAAGCCAACGATAGAAAAATTTTTGAATAATAGTTCAAGAATGAGCATATGAGAGCTAAGAATAATTATATACATCATTTGTTTGTTTTTTTTCTTCCTAAAAAACCATAATACCAAAATTCTTAAATGGTTTATTATTTAGATATAAAAGATTTGTTTTATTTCCATTTTATTTTATTAATTATGATTCAACCTTCATTCTCTCTTTATTCGCAAAGAAAGTGTAATATTATTCGTTGTTGAAACTGAATGATGCTATAATTAATTTAAAGTAATCCATCTTATTAAGAAAGTTAAGCATCTTATTATATAAATGATTAAAGACAGCTCCCAACTTTAATCATTTAATATTTATTGAACGAACCCCAACATAAAGAACTTTAATATATAAGAAGACCATTTTAAAGTTGATAAAACTTGAACTGTTAAAGAAAACATACCAGAGATGATGTTTATATTAATAACTTTATAGCTTGTTGAAACGCATATATTCGAATATTTTAATAAGATTAACGAATGAACTCACTAATGGCAGATAGAGAGCCTCATGATAAACCCGAACGGATCCATCAATTATCAGCCAATTAGAGGCTCATCCTTGCAGGTCGCCCGTTGAGATTGAGCCGCGGACTTCACCAGGCAACCCTCCTGGATAATATGTTTCAAAGCATAGCTGATTTTCATTACCAATTGATATTATGAAAGTCATTTATTCACCCTTAAAACTGCAAAGAGATTTTCTACTACAATTATTTAACTGAATGAAATTTAAACTAACTTAATAAAGTTTGAAAGCTAAATGTTAAATTTTCATATGAACAATAATATATTTCAATTGCTTGCGAAATCCCGCCATAGAATTTCATAAAATGAAATAAGTATTCAACATAAAAATCATCATAAATTTTTCATCAGACTTTTAGCGTGTATGCGCACCAAATCGTCCTTGTACTAGGATGCCACCTTCATAGCAGCTAAAACATCATAGAAACAGAATTTCTTTAGGATCATTTAATTATTCAAAACATAGCTTATCTTGAATGAAATCAATAAACGCGTGATGATACGATGCATTGTCCCATTATTTTATGATAAAATCTGAATACAGATCCTGCTTCACGTTTGATGATAACTAATTGCACCAGACGATCATCTTCAACATATGGTCGCTGTTTAAATTATTTTCTTCTCATTCAGTTATTTATCCTGCCTTTGTTTACGCGGTAATTTTAAGGCACCAACGCTATATGATCGTATACCACCGTCTGAATAATTCATGTTAATTAAGTACGAGACCTTATTCAACAATTATATATTATATTGTATTAATTAAATTAAAATACATTATTTTGCATATTCATTTTAAATTTAACTTTATAGAAAAACATATTAATTTAGTTTGGTTTTTATTTTTAACTGAGCTGCAAACGATGATGAATAAAATCTCTCTTTAAAACAAAATTTTTTTTAGCTTGTAAATTAAACATAAAAGTATTTTTAAAGTTTAGATACGTTAAAACATACCATGCGATGATTTTATATAAAATTTTCTTCTATTGTCTTAAAATTTAACCTAAAAACAAATGTCATCAATTTAAATCTTGTGTATGCTTTTTATATGGACATTTTTCTTTCCATACTTTTTTACTTTTCTCAAAGCCCTCCTTTCAAAACGTGGTTAATAGAATGAACTCAATTCAATAAAGAATTGATCCCATAATATTGCCTTAAAATAAGAGAGCTATGAAACATTATGAGAAGAAACCTTTATCGTATACTTTTCTTTCTCAAGCACTTTTCTCCCAAGTACGCTTTGTGTCTTATCCACAATAAAAGTTTTCATTTTCTTTAACGTTTGTTTAATACATG
Organism: Pinus albicaulis; assembly: GCA_034641835.2. Lineage (NCBI taxonomy): Eukaryota > Viridiplantae > Streptophyta > Pinopsida > Pinales > Pinaceae > Pinus > Pinus albicaulis. The sequence continues at coordinate 116,047 of JAXQQM020083377.1, read as the reverse complement.
CTCAAGTATATATCTTCATTTATCAAATCACTTGTTATTTTTGTTACATCTAAGTTCCTTTTGCACACCCATCATTAAACACAACTCTTAGGTTTGTTTCATCTTATTTCATTTATATTTTAATTTGTTCAAATACCTTAATAATCAGCACTCATAGTACCTATTAAATAGAGCAACCTGTTGGAACAAATGAATAAGATAAATATAAATTAAATATTTGACTTTTGAATGGTTTGTAACTGCGCGCTATGATTCTTTCATTGAGTCATGAACGATCTTCGCTGCCAGTTGTCACTACGTACCACAACCCTAGAATCACCTAATTCATTAGAAGCCCCAAAAGCTAGAGGAGTTTTTCTCACCACAACTTTATACTCCTCTACACTGCTGAAGAGCAAGAAGTCGCTTCAACCCCTGTGTTCTTTTTCTTTCACAATCATCCCAACTTAAATTTCTCATGAAGTTGACTTAGGTATTTAGAAATAACAACTTATTCCATAATGTTGCCTTTCAAAGTAGAACTTATGTCAAGTTATACTTTGTTAGAGAAAATTACGCGCTTTTGCTTGCTAATATTGACTTCCAGATCCCTAATTTCTTTCTACAAAAATGCTCAAGGAACGTGAAGTGTTTCTGTAAACCATAGTTTGGCTCAGTAGGCAATCAATATAAGGTCATCCGCGTACAAAGAAGCCTTATAATGAACTTGCCCAAATGACACTATTTTACCTTTATTAATTTATGCCATCTTTTTCAAGCTTGTCAATATATAAACTAAAAATGGTAGGAGACAATGGACAACCTTGCTTGATCCTAATATCATGAAACTTTCTGTGAATGCCTCTCACAGTTCTAGTGAATTGTGGGTAGCAACACCTTCATCTCAAAATGTAAAAAAGCAAATGAGAAAATCCAAAATACTTGATCGTGAGCAAGTTCAAAATAAAAAGTTCGGCACTTTACTAGACAGCGCGATAAACAGGATAAATTTAATCAAGGAATGCTGTTATGGCTATTTCACAAGATATCTAAAAAATGATAAACAACATAGGTATATGGCCTATTGTTATCTTTCAAGGAATGCATGAGGAAAGAAAGAAAATATTCACAGAAACAAAACTACACGTTGATGCAAAATAGAATATATACCTCAATGCTTGTTCCACAAATATGTTAGCTGAAGAATTATGGAGAAGTTTATGTAAATGGTATGGTAAAGAGTTAGGCAGAAAGAAGTGTTTACCATAATTCAACCTTCAGATCTCTCCAACAAAGAGTACATTAGGAGTTTATCAAGATGAGGAAAGGTTTTTATCACTAATTAAAAACTAACCCTATCAACTTCATAAACATGATAGTGGAAAAGACCTAAAGTTTGGGAAATAGCTATGTGTACATTTTGCACATAAGAAAACATTCATTTGGAATGTGATGCATTCAAAGACATCAGAAAGTTAGTAGAATAAAAGTCACAAAATAGCAGTAATGTTATACTGTTTCTTGCATATTGTCTTTTCAAAAGGAATTATTAATAATAACAACCCATCATCAATTAACAAGAAAAACCGTAATTAAAAGCAAAACAGCGAACCTTGTCCCATAAACTATTAAAATATTATTTCAACTTTTTCATTTTATTTCTGTTATGCTATATAAATCACACATTTTTACATATTAAATTTTTATGTATAGTCTGAAAGTTTTATTAAAACTATTTAAATTTAATTATTAAATTGAATATTTTTGATTTTTTTAAATTAATGGTTTGAGTAACCAAACTGTGAATAACCCCATCAATAAATTAAAATTTATTTTTAAAAAACATTAATATTTCCTAACTCTACATTGTCACTATATACCCTGCACACCATTCCAACTATTTTGATCGTAATTAGAAATGGGCTCATAAACGTAAAACGATTTCGACATCGTATCTACATTATGTTTATATAGTGAATGTAAGATTTTTTTTTTCTGTGAAGAAATTGATAATACATACGTACATATTCACATAATCTCAGCTATGATGATACACACGAGAATCCACCATCATTTGCCCCATAAAAGTTCTGTCACAATCGTGCAGAAACAAAAATGAGTGGGCATCCACATCAAACAGGTCAAGATCCGACCCAAATACAAATTACAATCATCAAAAAGAGAATCAGATGATAATAGGAAATGTCCAAATACAACTCCAACTGTCGGATATGATTTCAAAAGGAAAGCTTAACTCAAGAAGCATCAATAATTGATTGGAAGTAGAAAAGGAAGATACTCTTGAGTATGCAATTTGATATGGAAATTATGTTGTTGCAAGCCAAATCATAAAAATTGAGCAACATGAACAACAGTTCAACTGAAAATAGATTATATATGCTGATGGGCTGCCACATAGTTTATAAAACACGCTCGCTTGATATGCCATGCTCGCTTGCCATAGATATACCCGCTCGCTTGCTTTGGACATATATACAGTGATCCAAAGATACCGAAAATGATAATGTCACGCACAGATGGTATAATGACCGCTCAGTTGATAACAGAGAAACGTAGGCCATACAGGTGATCACGCTCGCTTGATGAAGACTGTGATGAGTCCATATAGAACGTACAAGGTGATACCAGCCCTCACCTATGAACAAAAAGTATGCATTGTTCCTTGACAAAAATAGCAGGGTGTGAGATCTGGTTAAAAACTAATAGAGCCTGCTTGACCCAAAAAAACTAAGTCATATGTGCATCCGCAGACAAATTAACAACATAAACAGAGATATAAATTTTAAGGAAGAGGGATGTGAGACACGCCAATCTGTAGTCCATTTGAGAAATGGGCAACCATCAAAATGCCGAACTCCTCCAGAAGTCCCTTCTTGGAAAGCCTGTCAGCTCTAGTGTTGTTCTCACGGTAAATATGATTGATTGGGGGGCAATCTAAACGTTTCCAAAGCTCCCGGGTCCTTTCGATCCACCCTTGAAGATGCGAAGTATCCATATGAGTCTCATTTGTAATCCAACCAATCACCAATTTGGAGTCCCCAAAGATGCTAACCACCTGTATCTGAAGGTCATAAGCAACAAGTAATCCACCCCACAACGCCATGATTTCAGCTTTATTATTAGAACCTGGACCACCGTTCCAATGGATATGATATCGATCGTGTTCAGAAATCTTAATCCACGCCCCACAACCAGTGGTGCCATCAGCAGCTGCTCCGTCAAAGAAAACAGCAGGAATGGAAATATCATGTGGTCTTAAACGGCGAGATCCATCAATGATATCGGGCTTTATAGGGGGGATCTCATCCATCCATGATTTAATGGCGAGATAGATATTATGAATCTGAATAGGAATCTGGTCAAAAATCCTCTTGTTTCTTGCCAGCCAGATCTCCCAAATGAAGTAAAATGGCAGCGATCGATACTGACTGTGCAATTTTTCCCATACCAAAGCGGCGGAAATGAAGTCCACAGGTAGCCATGACAGGTCCAATATGAAGAAGCTGAATAATTTCCAAAGATGAATAACAGAGGGGCATGAAAAGAATAGATGTGAGATTGATTCTTCTGCAGCCAAGCAAAAAACACACCATCCTCGACCATGATGAACCTACTTTCTTAGATTGTCCCACGTGAGCACTCGACCTTTCCAAGTAAGCCATCCGAAAATAGTGATTTTAATTGGAATTTTCCTCTTCCAGAAAAGACAGAAAGCGCTTGGAACCTGCAACATATGAGAAGAAGCAATAAAATTCTGAGATACATCTTTAACGATTAGGGAGCTATTTCTCATTGGGCCACCCCAAACTAATTTGTCACCCCCTGTAGCATAACATAACCCAGCCCGGCGCAGAGAATCCCGGAAGCAATTCCAATCATCAACCACAGCACCATCCAAACCAAGTTGAGACGCAAATTTGAAAATGGGTGCCGAATGAGACCAAAAGAGAATTATCTGAGAGTAGAATAAAATTCCACAGAAGGAAAGAGCATGTATAAGATTCTGAGAAGGAACACAATCAGGCACCAACTGTAGGAGAGTGGCCGCGCCAATGGGAATGTGGCTACCATCCCTGAAATTCGATCTAAGGCGAGGAGCAATAAGAGGAATGATTTTCCTAAAACTGCGCCATATACATGAAATGTAACGAGGAAAAGTAAGAGTATTGCAGCTAATCATAAGTAAAGCGTCCCCTTGAATATAATTGGCTTTAATAACATCATTCCATAAGCCCGGGCAGGTAATGGCTCTCCAAAATGATTTTGATAACAGAGCGCTATTAAACACCCGTGTATCAAGTATACCCCAGCCATCCGACCCCTTGGGTTTGCAAATATCAGTCATGCTGCAGAGGTGATATTTCCTCTCCAATTTGGCGGCACCCCAAAGGAAATGAGAGATGATGCCATTAATCCTGGAAATAATACCTGCGGGGATGAAAAGAAGATGAGCCCAGAAAACAATCATCTGAGATAGCACCGATTGGATTAGAATATACCTACCCCCCATCGATAACCATCGATGAGTCCATCGCTGAATCCGATCCCGCAACCTGTCAAGAATCCAAATCCAATCTCTATTCTTGTATCCACATGGCTTAATAAAGAAACCGAAATATTTGAAACCATTTGAGATATGACGCTTGCTGATTCCCGTGAAATCAGCAATGAAAATAATCTCCTGGATGTCTCCATATTCATATAGTAGAAAAGACTTACTGCAATTGATTCCCAAACCAGTAGTGCTTTTGAAACGCGAGAACATGATGTGGATATAGAACCAATGGTTCCGCCGCAAATAACCAAAAAGCAGTAAGTCGTCCACAAATAAAGAATGTAAAGTTGAAACAGAGTTTGAGAAAGCAAAACCTTCAATATATCCTCTCTGTTCATCAAAATGCATTAGTCTACTAAAGCCATCCATAACCAGAAGAAAGATAAGAGGAGAGAGGGCGCACCCCTGCCGCAATCCCCGACTAGCCTTGAAGAAACGAGATGGATATCCATTTACAATAACCGTGTATATAACATTTGAAACACAGGACATAATCCATCGTATAATCCGGATTGGTAAGCCAACCTTGAGCAGCAACGACCGGATAAAAGACCAGTCCACCGAGTCATAAGCTTTGAACAAGTCCACCTTCATAATTACAGCTTCTTGTTTGGCAGAGTGCATAGAATGGGCAACCTCCTGGGCGATAGCAATCGCATCATGGATAGATCTTCCATTTAAAAACCCATATTGTTCCTTTGATATATTCGCAGACAAAACAGCTTTGATGCGAATTGCAATTAGTTTTTATGAAAGCTTATACAGCAAATTGCACAAAGTAATGGGCCGAAAATCCGCAAATGACTGTGGATCTGAGACTTTTGGAATGAGAGCTATTAAAGAGGAATTCAGATTAGCAGGCATGAAACCCCTTCTCCGGAAGAGTTCCAGCATATCAACGATCTCGTCACCCATGAGATCAAAAAAGTGAATGAAGAATTCAGAGGGCCAGCCATCAGGGCCCGGGCACTTACCATGAGGAAAGGACTTCAGGACCTTAAGAGCTTCATCCCTAGAGATAACTTGATCAAGAGCAGCAATGTCATCCACTCCAAAAAACCTGGGAAACTGATCGAGAACCCATGTTTGATTCGAATCATCAATAGACGGATCACATGAGTAAAATTTAGAGAAATATGAATAGGCTTCGTCTTGAATGTCTGAAGTGGAGAAGACATAATCACCATCCTCCTTTCTTATACGCCATATAGCATTCTGATTGCACCTAGCATTTGCCGATTTGTGGAAATAATGAGTATTGAGGTCGCCCTCCTTAAGCCAGAGCATTCTACTCTTCCATCGCCAAGTAACCTCTTCGATTCACAAAATCTCCCGTTTTCTAGAACCAAGATCCTGCAATAGCCGCAATGCTTCGTCATCTGGGAAAAGTGCAACAAAAGAAGAATATAAGTCGACCATTTTTGCAGATATCTCTATGAGTTCCTTTTTAAGATCCGATTTTTTCTGGATCTCCCATTCCTTTGTTGCTTTCTTAATACTCTGGATCTTAAAATGAAAACGGTCCCAGCCCATGAGGCTGTCATCATCGATATTTTGTAGCCAAATCCTATGGACCAATTTTGAGTAATTGGCATATTCAAGCCAAACCCTATTAAATTTAAAAGGTCTACCACAAGCCACAGAAACAGATTTCCATGAGAGACGAATGGGCATATGATTGGATACATTTGATATAATAATATCTGAACGAAGCAGACTCCATCGATCAAAAAGATTAACATGAACCATAGCTCTATCCAATCTTTTGGCAATAAACTGGTCGTTGGCACGCTTATTTGTCCACGTCGGCAGCAGAGGAAGAGGACGAATATCAGTTAGATTGAAACCATATAATAAGTCACATAAAAATGGAGAAAGAGGATCGAATCTAGCATTATAGCCCCAAACTTCATCAGGTCGCATGGTAGAATTAAAATCGCCCATCAATATAAGATTGTGTAAAGCAAGAAGACCAGAGTTAGCCATGCGCTGCCAAAAAGACAGTCTGTTGCGATAGGGGGCGTATAAATTAATAATATAGACATAATCCTCATAACCTCTGAGATGACCAGCCAACAAAATACCCCCAAAGAACCTGTAGGCCTTAAAAGTAGCCACCTCCGGATTCCAAACAGCAATTAATCCGCCAGAATGACCAATAGCATCAACCGCAGCAGCTTTCCAACCAGTTTTGAAACTGAGAAATAAATTAATGGCCCGATCCTTGGCACATAAGGTTTCTTGAGCAAGAAAAATAATAGGATCACCCGAATGCAATATCTCACGAAGGCAATGTGCTTTGGAGGCATCGCCCAACCCCCGAATATTCATGGAAATGATGTTATTCATCTCGACTCAGGTTCCGGGTGGCGTGCTCTAAGCGCCCGAGGATCTTCCCAAGTACCATCACTAATCGAGATAGGAATATCAGTGAGACTATCATCATAATCAGAAAAAAGAGAAATGGCCTTGAATTTTCCTTTTGAAAGTCTACTAGTCCCTTTTGACGTGCCTCTGTCAGATGAGTTTTTATTATCAAAAGATAAGGGCGGCCTGTCAAACACAGTGAGGGCAGCTAGGTTGATATTAGGATTCACCAATATGGATTCTAGATCAGAATCAACAGTATTTCTGGGAGAATCTGGAATATTAATAGGGTCTATCGAAACAGGAGGCATATCCAGTGTGGTATGGGGACTACCGGAAGAACTAGGCGAAGGAGCGGAAGACTCACCGATATGGAAATTCGGAGAAGGATACAGTGGAGGGTCATCCATAGACCGGTGAAGTGGGATGATACTGTTAGGAAGGCCTTTTACAAAATCATCTACATAGGAATAAGTAGGGGCTACAGGGCCATCATCATCCTTGTAGTCTACGGAAGGTAATAGAACAGGGTTGGAGAGATTATTTGCCTCCAAATGAGATGAACCAACAGGCGGCTGAGAATCAATTTCAGAAGTATGATTTGACTCAGGGGCTAATACACGGAAATTATTGAGCATTCCATCCGATTGATCCCGTGAAGTGAAAAAAGCATCATCATCAGAGATATGGGTACAAGGATTACCTGTACAACCATCCAAAACGGGCCCAGAACCTTGGAACTTCTGCTTATCAAATCGCCTAGCTTGAGAATCAGCATCCGCTCGATGCATGCACAGACGATAAGGGAAATTTTCTCTGAGGTGACCAGTGCGATGGCATATAAGACACCGGAAGGGAATGCCCCAGAAATCGATGCGATGTCGGTGCTTTCTGTTACCCCAGACGAGATCGATGTCTCCAGGCAACCCACCAGTGTACTCAAGTTCTACAAGAATCCAAGCAATTCGTTTATCGCAGGCCCCAATAATACTTGGATCGATATATTTAGTGATGCCAATAGAATTGCCAATTGCCTGAAGCGCCTTCATAGTCCAGAATTCCAGGGGGAGACCTGGAAGTTTCATCCATATGATACGATTGCGCGGGGCCTCCAGCACAGGATTGAATCCAACATACCAAGGACTTAGCTGCAGAAAACTGCGGCCACGAACCCAGGTGCGGCAAGTGATCTTCTGAACATCCTTGACATCCATGAAATGAACACTGAACCATCCGTTGATGAGGATACTAACAATAGGTGTATAGCCTAAAATAGACTTCCAGTGTTTTTTTATCCATGTAGCCGTATCGAATTCGCTGTTTTCCGGAAACAGCCATCTCCCAATAACCTCCCGCTTCTGCAGGCTCGCCACTCGCTTGCAGAGATCATCAAAGTCTAAAGTAACTTCTTTAATTTCCATGTTGTGTTTATAGCAGGATTTCCACCTCTTGCGCCGACCACCGCGCTTCTGTTTATAGAAGCTACCTATCGGATGATGCACATCAGAAACAGAACCATGAAGAGCCTGCTTGATAATATGCTCGTCAACCTCGTCACGCTGTATAACATCCCCAAGCAACTGAGGGGGGGGAATGATATCTGCTGAGTCACTAGTTCCCGCCATAGATGTGATATCAAGTAAATGACATCAATAGCTGTCACCGCACAAACAAGAAAGGTGGTGAAAGCTTAGAGAGGCCGGGATACAGCTGGCGGCATCATGAGAGCGCAGAAAATCAAAGTTACAGAAGGCAGGGAGATCTTAGAAGTAATGGAGATCATGAACTGAGAGCGCAGTAGGATCGAATGATAAAAGTGACATGTACAAGAACAATGCCTTTGGAAAGTGGGATGAGAGAAGGAAAATGCTGGAGAAATGATAGAGGTGATGTCAGCCTAGCCGTCAAAGGGCGAAGCCAGCGTGATTTGTCAGGAGATGGTGCAGGACTTAAGAGAAAGATCGTCAGAAATGGCCGCGATAAATATAGATCGCAGGAAATAATTTATAACCCGCCTCCAGAAAACATTCTTTTGGCATCCCTAGGAAGCTGACATAATCACGTCGTAAATGAGAAATAATATTCTAATATAAATCTAGAACTGACCATATCTATGAGGGCAGAAGACATCAGGGATTATCTGCGCGATTCTAAAAAAGGCAATAAATAGTCTACAGCAAGGACAGAGATTAGGTCAGAGAGGATAAGGCAATTAAACATTCGAAACAACGGTTCGAAATTCAAAATTACCCGGAAAAAGTAAGGACCGATATCTATGGGAAAAACTGCCGGAAAAACCAGAGCAATGAAAAGGCATCTATGGCTGACAGCAGCAGCAACACCAACAGCCTGGAATAGACCACCATTGTTTACGAAACCTAATGCTAATGTTTTTGCATGGCCGGGAGATAGTAAAGAAGGTGGTTGATTTGTTCCATAAATGATACCATATTTCAAATAAACCAAATGGTGATTGAGATGAATCAGACGAATATGTTTGAGAAGATGAAGATGAGAAGGAACCTTCACCGTCTATGTCGACCATCTGAGAAGTGGATATGATAAATTGAGCTAAAAATCATAAGAGCAATCAAAAGCATTAGAACCGTCAATCCAATCTCAATCATATCAAAGAGACTTATCAGCTCGAGAAGAAACATATTAGCTCCACAACGAGGCAAGAAAACAATAAGGACCATAAATCGTCGAGAGCAAGATGCTAACTGCGAAAGTGATCCAATATTCATGCACTAACAGACATTATAGAACCGTGATGAATAAACCCAATGGCTCAGGAGCATAATATCCATAACAAACCAGCATAGGACAAGGCGCCATGGAGATAAAAACCAAAACCAGATCCAGCAAGAAAGAGAAATTCTAAACACAGATATGGAAGGTTTCCAAATAGGAGCTTAAGAGCAGTACTTCATAAACGGAAAAAACACACCAAAAGCGGCATGAAAGAGATATTCAAAACCGCTAATAGGAAGGATTTAAACAACGCTTACGAAAGAAAATGAATCATAGCTCATAAAACCTCCAAAAAATCCAGCATCCAGCGACGCCATACTCGAAAACCCTTCATTCAACAACTCAAACCGTTATCAATACATATACCCGTACGTAAATATATAAGATAAAAAGAAAAAATTATGTGTGTTTCTGAAGCAGCAATTTGTCACACAAGAAGACACTGACAATGGTAGGTAAACCAGAGATCTCGCTCATTGCACTGTAAGATACGTCTTCTATTTATCTTATTTAGCCCAGTTTCTGGTCTTATTTGGCTTGCTCTTCAACTCCGTGCCTAAGGGCCTGTCCGAGATATATGGACGTTCACTACGTGCCCTTGGCCATTGTTCATTGATCTTGTCATGGTACGCTTTCACGAATGCTGCTCTTCTTGAAGGAGTCTTCAAACATGCAGCCGTTCGAGCTTTTAGTTCGTATCTTACAAAAAATGTTTTTGGTGCTGCTCAAACAAATATAAAAATGGAGCACTTTTTATGAATATAACACTCAAATTTTAGCCTCTACCTCTCATTCTTGAGGGGGGAAGGAGTTCAAGTAAATGAAAACTCTTCACACAAGTTTCACATCTCATAAAGTCTATTGCTGTACATATCAGATAACAAAGTACAAAAAGAGATGCACAATAACACTCTTTCTCATTCTTTATGGGTGGAAACTCTTCGCATAAGTTTTTTCCTTTCTTATTTTTTATTGCAATAATATTATATTCGAAGATATAAAATAGAGATATACAAATTATTTTTCATTTAGAATAATGTTTACATGTGGACAGATTTTTTTAGTTATTAGAATTTGTTTAGAGATTTTCCAAACAATACTGTTAGATCTCATAACCAATATTTATGTAACTTATAATTTAACTTTGTAATAAAAAATAATTTATGAATAAATTTATGCGCAATGTTTGCTCCTATATCTACACCGGCTAATATAACTTCTTAAAACCACTGAAAAACCCTAATTGGCATGAATACTAACACGACTGCGTCTATGCCATCCTGGCGCAAGGTTAAATATTTAGTGATAACATGGGATAAAACTTAGAATATTTGTTGTGTCCCTTTACAAGTTTTTAAATTTAAGAGGTCCAGGTGACTTTCCAAAATAATGTTTTTATTATTATTTTACAGACGCACTGAACGCATGTCAATGACTGTTCGCTGGATAACATTGCTTTCTTTGTTGTTTCCACAAGCTCGGATGGCACAGTACTGAATCGGTTGGTTTATGTGACGCTAACCGTTTTCCGCCATTGATTTCTAATAAAGCTAATCACAACTCTAATAAAAAATATGGAACGATATTTTGTATTCATCAGGGTGACCATCTAAGACAGTTCAGGTATATTTGAAGTGGAAATGAAAGCAATAATTTAAAGGGCCATGGAGTAAGTTTTTTTCGGATAAAGATGCAGTATTACAGGGCTTGGTCAGTAAATCGTTCATAATTGTTTTTCATTGAGCATGTCGTCATGAGCTGTTTGGATGTGCATGCTGATAAACTTCAAAATAAAATAACTAAGCGAAGTCATGGCGTCTAAGTAAATAGGTTTAGTGTAACAAAGTATTATGGAAGTTAATGTTAAACAATAATATATATATATATATATATATATATTTTTTTTTTTGGGTCAGCTAGTGTTTTGTTTTTTTTATATATTTATTTTGGTTAAGAGTGTGTGTTTAGTTTTAAGAGGTCACTTGTTTAAAACTAGAAGCTTAGAGTAAGTATGTTTTTCTAGACTTAGTAGTCAAATACTTAACAGTCAAATAGTTGCTCAGAGATGAGTCTCTTGTCTCACAAACAATGAGATTTCATACACCAATTTCGTGTTTAATTTAACAGACCTTAAAATTATATATATATATATATATGTGTCTGTGTGTGTTAGAATCAAAATATTAATCTATCATAATTTTAAATACAAAATTTAACTAAAAATTTACATTAAAATAGATTTGGTTCTTCTTAAAATTAAATAGATATGGAATTGAGATAGATCTATATTGATTCTTAATAAAATTGTTTGTATTTATATAAATTTCACATTTCTATAAATACAAATATTTTTATTTTAAATTTGATTAACACCTTAATATTAGTTATATGTTTTATAATTTTTTTTTTTTAAATGTAACATGCATAATATTGATATAAACACATAGATAATTTAAAATATTAATTTTTATATATTTATTACATAGATCTAAATATGAAATAATGAAATTAGAAACATTATAACTATCACTTATTTTTTTAATTTATATGTTATTTATTTTTATTAATTATACGTTTTCTTAATATGATACAGATATTATAATGTATTTTTTTTTAATTTTCTTGTAGTTTTAATAATAAAAACAAAATTGCAATATAACAAATTGAAGTGAATTATTTATAATTTTTCTTATTTTTAAATTGATTGGAAATTTTGCTTTTTTATTATTATTTTTTGATCGATGTTTCATTTTATAGACACCAAAATATCTCTCATATTAAAGCGACATTTAAATGTTTAAACTCATTTACAACCACAACAACATCTTCCACATATTGAATTAACATTTAATTTTTTACACTAATTTCCATACACAACATCTTCTTCATACTCAGTGCCTCCAATTACAATAATTGAAACAAAATAATAAAAAAAAATTAATTAATTCCAATTAGAGTTTTATGTGATTCCTTTATATATATGAAGGCATTGAAAAATATATCCTTCTTAAATACACTTATTCACATGATTAGTATTATTATTTTCAAATAAAAAGAAATATATTATTAGGCTAATAGGAGCCTTCCTATTGGAATTGGTAATTTTATTATTTTCTTAATTAATCCTTTTGATGTGATGGTCTAAATTGAAAGATGCAACTATATTTTCGTGCTTGTCTATCCATCTCAATCGAAAATGATAACTTTCTTGCATATATAAATCACATGTTTAAACCATAATTAAAGTATGATTTATATTTTACTGTCCCTATTGTTTATAAATAGATAATATAATTAATAAAAAAATATTTTTTTATAAACATATAACATAATTAATAAAAAATTAATTTTAAAAAACAATGAAACAGTTCATATTCTCAAAAGTATTCCATTCAACCATTTTCCAAGTGTTTTTAGTTTCCTATGCATTACTAATTCCCTTGGCCACTCCATTACCTCAGTGATTGCCTATAGGTTACAAATTCTCCACATAATTTCATATCTAATTATTGAATGTTTAGTATATATTAGTAGTTGCATAAGAGATTTGTTTTGCACAATTCATTACTTCAATGACTTCCTATGTGTTTATTAATTCTCTTAGCCACTTTATGTCACATTCCAAAACTAAATACAATTACTACATTATATATATATATATATATATATATATATATATATATATATTTAATTGCCTCTACATTACGAACATATTTAAATGAATAATGCACGAATTCTCAAATTCTTATCGTAACCAAAACAATTACTGTTTATTAAAAGGATGATATATTACTTGTGAATAAAGCTTTGATAACACATCTATTAATTGCAACCCCTGTACTAAATATTCACATGGCAATCATATGATTTACATGGTCGAGTTTATATATATTGCATGGTGTTATGTTGTTGCTCTTATCTATATCCTCTACACATGATTACGAATTACGGTGAAAGTCCTTTTTCTATAGTTAAACCTAGCGTTAAATACATCCACCTGGCGTATGAACGCTAACTCTGTGAGCTGGTTGCCAACTTCGTGTGGTCCACTGTACTGCGCATTTAACATTCTAGGAGAGCTGCCATGATTCTTCGGATTTCTTTGGGATTTGGTTGCTAGAGTGTATAATTTCTCTCGACTCTAAGCTGGTAGTCCATTGTTGCATTCGGCACGGAAGGAACTCTGGTTTTGCCTCCTTTTTCGCATGAACTTCTTCATTCTCTCTGTCCTTGTCCACTTAAAAACACTTGCCTTGCCGCATGGCCTTTCTCATGGGGTTTGATCTTGCATAGGGTTCAATTCGTCTCTTCTTAAGTCTGGAAAGATGCCTACGGGTTTATTTCTCTGATCTTGTCTCGAGATCGCACCCACATGCCGAGGAGTTTTAGTGTCTTTCTAGTATGGGAATAGTCTACTTCACCGGCATGAAACCTTCTTCGAGCAACAGATTAGGTATGGCACATGCGCACCAACTCTTTTCATTATATTTACTGTAGCCATTTATCACTGTTTGTGCATTATACACATAAAATAAATCCACAAGCTTATAGATATTTTTGGTAATTTCTACCTGTTACAGAGTATAGAAGGTTATTGAAACAAAAATCTCTGAGGTTTTAATTTTTATTCTTTCTATGGTGTTAACAGGGCGTGAATGATTGAAGCCCTTCTACTATAGGTCTACACCCTAACCAATTGTTTGCTTCATTTTGGTTTAAGAGGTTTTTTATGCTTTCGTGCTTTGATAAGATTCACAAATTTCTACCCTTCTTCTTGTGTTTCATTTAATCTCTGCAGGTATGGTCGCAACCGATTGCAGTTTTGGATGTTGCTAACATGCATCAACGCCGCGGCTTACTTCTTCACATTCTATGATGCACAGGTACTCCGCTCGCAATCGAAGCCGAAACCCTTGGTTCCGGTCTTAGATTTTCCCAAATTTCAAGAGCTGGGTTATTTTCATTTTGAGCTTCTTGATAATCGGTTTAGAATTCTGCGGAATCTCTATAATAGTTATTTTCTTTGGTTACTATATGACCCGAATTTTGCTCTGAGATTTAACTAAAGGGTTAAACCCCAGAATTTATTACTCAACATTTTATAGAGATGAAGGGTTTTTAAGTAACTTTAATGAGATTATTTTAAGCACTTTATAGTTCGGATTCCAAGTTAATTTAATATATTCCTATTGCTACTTTACATCTGTATAATCAACCAGATTTGAAATTACTCGCATTTTCTTTGCAATGATAGCATGAGTAGAAGTTTTATATTTCCTATGAATGACGTCAAATTCATACTTTCTCTTAATATATCTATATATATATATATATATTTGTTAAAAATAGAAATAGATGTTATCAGACTTATTTTATGACTCAGCAGAGCATGTAAGGGTTCCACTGTATTTTCTTCGTAAGGTTTTCTCATTAATCTGTAAAGACAGTTACATGCAATTGTTTAAAATATTGACGAAGCTTCCTTTATCTGTATCTAATGTTCTACGATAGCTTATTTAAATGGTGACCGGACCATCATTACGAATGTCCGAGTATAGAAATTTTTTTACAACAAAGTTTGTCTTGGGTAGGGTTTCACTCCAGCTCCGGAATACAAGTTCGAATTCTCGTATTTTTTTCAAGGTTTATACTTGTTCTATATGTTAAGAACTCTTACTGTATAATACGATGCATCATGTGTTCAGTTGTTTAATATCACAGTTACTTCTCTGTATTTGAAAATTTTTTATTTTCTTACTACAGAATATTATTTGTTTTTCTTTAGAACAGAGCCACGGTGTTCCTCATAGGGTTTAATGCATAAATTGTTTTTTTTTTCTGCAGTTTAAAACAATTTAACTACCTCTTCAACAATATTCTAACTCTTGTCATTTAAATAAAATAAATATCATCTTTCTTCGGTATCTTTCTCATTTCATTTACATAAAAAGAATATCAAAGTCTTAGTTTCAACTCTTCTGTATTTTTGATAGCGTTAATCTAATACAATCAATTTTTCCACTTTAATACCAATAACACATCAAACTGAACAATATTTGTACTTATCTGGTTTTAATCTGTCAAGTTGTGGTCCTCCCAACCATCAAGGGAGGCTATGACATCCTCCACTTGCCCCCTAGCTCTAGAATATAGACGGTGCCCTGGGTTAACAGTGGAATAGATTCTCTTTCTGCTATGACCTCTAGATGGCCAATCCAGTCAAAATCAGAATGTCTGGTTTCATAAGGGTTGTTGTGAGATATTTTCAACTGATCATAACCAGCTCTAGAAAATAATCCCCTTTACCAAAATAGCACAAAACCCCTAATCCTCCCCTAGGATCCAGATTTATCCTTAGAGGAGTAGGTAACTGTCTTTCCAACTATCCCCAACCACCTCCTATTCTTGAAAACATTCTTACCAACAGCTTTATGTAAGTTTTTATATTAAAATATGCTTCCTACCATTAATTAATTTATTCTCATTAATAAATCAACAAATTAAATAGATTTCTTAATCAACAGTAATTATCTGAGTTTTTCCTACCAGATAAAATAATCAAATTGTATTTTAACTAGTTAACACTAGTTACCTTTAATGAAGCTGTCACAACTTCCCCCCTAGAAGTAACACCGTCCTCGGTTTTTCAACCCATCTTTGAAAAGAGCTCTGGGTAAGCTTCCTGCATAAACTTCTTGTCCTCCCAAGTAGCTTCATCTGGTCCGAAGTCCTTCCATTGCACTTTTATTGGGATAAATACTTGTTTGCGGGGTTCGATCTCTTTTCGGTCAAGTATGCGTTGCGGCTTGAACAGAAACTCTCCGTCCAGTTCTACCTGAAAAACAGAAAAAAAAAAAGTTTTCAAGTCAATATACATCAAGTTTGTGTTCCGAACTCAAGTTAGGATTTTTATTCCTATTCTACCTGAATATTTTGCCAATGAATCAAATGTTTTTCATCATGAACATATCGCTTCAACAAGGACACATGGAACACATTGTGGACCTGAATGTGGCTGGGTAAGGCCAAATGATAAGCTACTGGTCCTACCCTTTCCAGTACTTGGAAAGGTCCACAGTATCTGGCAGATAATTTGGCACAAGAGGTCCACCTCATGGTACTCCTCTTGGGTTTAATTCTCATGTAGACATGATCTCCCACTGCGAATTCACGATAAGACCTTATCTTATCTGCATAAATATTTTGTCGGTCCTACACAGCCTTCAAATTATGTCTTATTCTTTTTACCTCAGCTTCCATTTCTACCAACATTTCATGTCCCAACATTAATTTTGTCTCAGGGCTGCTCAAATTTATAGGTGTACGATACTGCCTACTATATAATGCCTCGAAGGGACTCATTTTCAGAGATTCCTGATAACCATTATTATAAGAAAATTCAACAAGATGCAAATAATCCTCCCACTTGGTTGGCTACTGCATCACATACATGCGCAACATGTCTTCTAATATTTGGTTTACCCACTTCGTTTGTCCATTATTCTAGGGATGATAACTGGTGCTAAAATTTATCTGAGCTCTGAGACCTGAAAACAAATTTTTCCAAAATGCGGATGTGAACTTAACATCGTGGTATGAAATCAAAGTTTTTGGAATCCCATGCAACCTGAAAATTTGTGTGGATTTGCTTAATCTGTCTACCACTACCATGATTGAGTCATTCTTTCTTTTTGTTCACAGTAGACCTGTGATGAAGTCTAAGGAGATAACCTCCCGCTTCCATTCAGGTATGGGTATGGGCTGCAATAGTCCCATAGGATGCTGGTGCTCCACCTTTACCTGCTAACATTCCAAACATTTGCTTAGATATTCAGCAATATTTTTATGCATGCCTAGCCAATAATACACCTTTCTTATTGTAGTAAGCATTTTTTGATATCCCAGATGACCAACGTAATTGCTATGATGAAATTCATTCAATATTAACTCCTTTAGAGTTGTGCGATTAGGCACATATATTCTTCCTCGGAAGGTCAGCATATAATCTTCATTCTTTCCATACTCAGATGCTTTTCCTTGCCTCCTATTTTCTTCCATTTGTTGCCATAGAAATTTGTATTCCAGATCTTTCTGTACCTCTTCTTTTAACTGCTCCAAAATTGGCTTTCTAGATGATTTTAGTATAACGCATAAATACCATGTAATTTTCTGCTCAACACATCTACTACTCGATTTTCCTTTCCCTTTACATGCTGAATGTCCATATCAAATTCACTTAGAAAGGCATTCCATCTTGCTTGCCTAGAGTTTAAATGTTCTTTCTTAAAATAATTTTTCAAGCTACTATGGTCTATCTTAACTACAAACCTCTTACCTAGTAGGGAATGTCTCCACACCCAGAGAGCGTGTACCACTTTTGTAAGCTACAAATCATAAGAAGAATATTTCTGTTCATGATCCCTTAGTTTTCTAGACTCGTATGCTACCACTTTACCTTCCTGGGTTAAGATTGCTCCAACACCTTCTTTACTTGGATCAGTACAAACTTCATAATCTTTATCAGGGTCAACTACCTTCAAAACCGGTGTTGTAGTTAGAAGTTGTTTCAACTTTTCAAAGTTGTTCTGACATTCTTTTGTACATTTGAAGAGCTTTCCCTTATTCTGCAAAGATCTAATGGGAAAAGAAATTTTAGAAAATCTTTCTATAAATCTTCTATAATAACCAGCTAATCCCATAAATGATCTAATGTCGGCCACATTCTGGGGTACTCGCCATTCCATAATAGTTTTGATATTTTCTGGATCAACAGTGATTCCTTCAGCTGATATGACATGTCCCAGATATTGGATTTCTATTTTTAAGAAATCGCATTTACTAAACTTAGCATATAGCTGATGCTTTCTTAGCATCTCCAAGACTATTCTCAAATGCTCTTTATGTTCCTCCAAAATTTTAGAATATATCAGAATATCATCTATGAAAATAAGTACAAAATTATCCAAGAATGGATGAAAGATGCCTTGCATTAACCTCATAAAGGTTGTTGGTGCACTCGTCAATCCAAAGGGTAACACCACGAATTCATAGTGCCCATATCGAGTGCAAAATGTTGTCTTAAAAATTTCTTCATCTTTAATTCAAATCTGATGATATCTAGATCTTAATTCCATCTTAGAAAACACCTTATCCCCTCTTACTTGATCAAATAAGTCATCGATTCTTGGTAGGGGGTATTTATTCTGAACAGTTAACTTATTAAGCTGCCTGTAATCCACGCACATACGCAAGGTTCTGTCCTTATTTTTAACAAATAGGACTGGTGCACCCCATGGGGACACACTTGGATGGATATAGGCTTTGTCCAACAGTTCTTGTAGCTGTATTTTCAGTTTAGTCAGTTCTAACACGCTCATTCTATAAGGAGCTCTTGACACTGGGGAGGCTCCAAGCAACAACTCTATGGTGAAGTCAATATCCCTCTTAGGTGGTAAACCATAAATGTTTTCTAGAAAAAAATCCATAAATTCCTGTACCACAGGGATATCCTCCATTATTGGTGAATTTTCCTTGGAGTCTGAGTACCCCACTTGGATTGCATAAAGCTGGCATCCTTTTATGATACAGTTACCCATTTGAGATGCTGTGATTGGACGTAATTGCATTTTCTTTTTAATTCCTTGAATCTCTTTTCGTGTGCCATCTTGCATTCTATAGTAAATGATCTTTTCTTTACAATCTACTAAAGTCCAATGTTTTTCTAACCAGTCCATGCCCAATAACACATCATAATATCCTAATGGTAAAATGTTTAAATCCACTTGTAATTGTTGTTCTGCCACTTCTAATGTACAGTTTGGAACCTTTGCAGTTACCTTTCATTTTGCCTTGGTGGCTAGCTGAACTAACCAGGAATTCTTAAATTTCTGTTCTTTTAATTTGCACATTTCCACTAATTTGCGACTTACATAACTCAAACTTGCTCCAGGATCTACCAAAATAGAAATAGGTTTAGTTAGTAAAGTACCTTCTAATTCAATCATTGTGGGCTGATAATCAGCCTGTCAATCTTCCAAAGCTGCATTGATACGGGGTATGTTACGTGCCACGTCCCCCACTGTAGATGCTTCATGCAGATTTGTTACAGTTTCATCTCTGGTTCGTTATGGCTATTTTTTATAATAATGAGCCTCCGCACAGCCCCATCACTGTAGAGGAGGTTTAGTAATCTATCCTTGCTCTGGCTTACTAAATGCTTCTGTGGGTTTTTCTTCCACTAGCCATTTGGTTCTTTGGTGATTTCTACCAAATTGCTTACTAATAAAATTTTGTGTTGCGCCTTTAAAGTTGCCACTTTTACTACTTTTGAAATTGGAATTACTTTTCTGACTTTTCTTTATCTGCTAGCTTTTTCCTCCTTCACCCTTGGCCTTGGACTACTGATAGCACATTCGTGCTTTATGAATGGCTTCATCCATGGTCTGAGGATTAACGAATTCTATTCGTTCTCTCATATGAGTCAGTAGGCTACTCAGGAACCTCTGCACTTTGGCCTTTTCCTCTCGGAGATAAGGGACGAACATAATAGGGAAGTGAATTTAGTGACATAATCATCCATGGTCATTTGTCCCAGCCTTAGATCATGAAATTAATTATCTTTGTCATCATAAAATCTTTCTGCCAAGTACTTGTCTTTAAAATACTTCTAAAACAATTCCCAAGTAATGTCCTGTTCATCAATGCTGCGTACATTTTTCACTTCTTCCCACCACAGGGTGGTCTTTTCTCATAACTGGTATATAGCCAATTTGGCCTTCAGATTGATGCTATATTCATATATCTGAAAGTAATTATTTATATTAATTAATCAGGATTCAACCACCTCTTCTGCCTCACCATCAAATGTTGCTAGTTTAATTTTGTGAAATTCTCCCTATAGTTCTACTTTTTGTCTCTTAATGTCTTCCTGGTCAGACAGATTTCCCGATTCTGCCTCATTATAATTCTTATTTTTACTTCTCTGAGAGAGACTCTTTTCAATTCTGTCTATAATATTAATTCTTGTTTTCTGATCTTCATCTGCTGGTAAGCCTTTTTCAGCACTGGGATGATCCAACTCCTAATTTTGTTTTTTTGATAAAGTCTTTAGTATTTTCTCCTAATCTTGTAACAACCGCTCATTTTCCTTCCAGACTCTTGGCATTTCCTCTTATAATTGTTGTACTATGTTCAACAAGAAACTAGTTTCATGCTGCGACTGGTCTTTTGATGCTACTCTACACTTAATTGAACCCACATTTCTGGGTTCATGATTTTTGGTGTTGGAGTTTCCTCTTTTTGCAATTGTGATGCTATAGCTCTTCTCATTATCTCTCTCTCTCTCTGCGCACCACGTATTCACACTTCTGACTTCATCGTTAGTTGTCCTTGGGAGGTCTTACTTATAATATTGACTGATACACTTGTCACATTCCAAAACTAAATAAAATTACTACATATATATATATATATATATATATATATATATATATATATATATATATATATATATATATATATATATTTAATTTCCTCTACCTTACGAACATATATATATGAATAATGGGCGAATTCTCAAATTCTTATCGTAACCAAACAAGTACCGTTTATTAAAATGATGATTTATTACTTGTGAATAACACTTTGATAACACATCTATCAATTGCAACCCCTATACTAAATATTCGCATGACAGTCATATGATTTACATGGTCGAGTATATATATATATATATATCACATGGTGTTATGTTGTTACTCTTATCTATATTCTCTACACATGATTATGAATTACGATGAAAATCATTTTTCTATAGTTAAACCTAGCGTTAAATACATCCACCTGGGGTATGAACGGTAACTCTGTGAGCTGGATGTCAATTTTGTGCGGTCGGCTGTACTGCACATTTAACATTCCGGGATAGTTGCCATTATTCTCCAGATTTCTTTGGGATTTGGTTGTTGGACTGTAACATTTCTCTCGACTCTGAGCTGGTATTCAATTGTTGCATTCAGCAGGGAAGGAACTCTAGTTCTGCCTCATTTTTCGCCTGAACTTCTTCATTCTCTCTGTCCCTGTCCACTTAAAAACACTTGCCTTTTCGCATGGCCTTTCTCATGGGGTTTGATCTTGCATAGGGTTTGATTCATCTCTTCTTAAGTCTGGAAATATGCCCGCAGGTTTATTTCTTTGATCTGGTCTTGAGATCGCGCCCAGATGCTGAGGGGTTTTAGTGTCTTTCTAGTGTGGGAATAGTCTACTTCACCGACATGAAACCTTCTTCGAGCAACACCTCAGGTATGGCACATGCGCACCAACTCTTTTCATTATATTTACTGCAGCCATTTATCACTATTTGTGCATTATACACATAAAATAAATCTGCAATCTTATAGAGATTTATGGTAATTTCTACGTGTTACAGAGTATAGAAGGTTATTTAAACACAAATCTGTGAGGTTTTAATTTTTATTCTTTCTATGGTGTTAACAGGGCGTGAATGATTGAAGCCCTTCTACTATAGGTAAATACCCTAACCAATTGTTTTCTCCATTTTGGTTTAAGAGGGTTTTTATGCTTTCGTGCTTTGATAAGCTTCACAAATTTTTACCCTTCTTATTGTGTTTCATTTAATGTCTACAGGTATGGTCGCAAGCGATTGTAGTTTTGGATTTTTTTAACATGCATCAATGCCGTGGCTTAATTCTTCCCATTCTATGATGTAGAGGTACTCCTCTCCCAATGGGAGCCAAAACCCTTGGTTTCAGTCTTAGATTTTCCCAAATTTCAAGAGCTAGGTTATTTTCATTTTGAGCTTCTTGATAATGGGTTTAGAAGTCTACAGACTCTCTGTAATAGTTATTTTATTTGGTTACTGTACGACCTGAACACTGCTCTGAGAGTTAACTAAAGGGTTAAACCCCAGAATTTATTGCTCAACATTTTATATAGACAAAGGGTTTTTAAGTAACTTTACTGAGATTATTTTAAGCACTTTACAGTTCGGATTGCAAGTTAATTTAATATATTCCTATTGCTACTTTAATTCTGTATAAATATTTGAAATTACTTACATTTTCTTTGCAATGATAACATCAGTAGAAGTTTTATATTTCCTATGAATGACGTCAAATTCCCGAACTCGCTCTTCTATATATATATATTTTCGTTAAAAATAGAAATAGATGTTATCAGACTTATTTTATGACTCAGCAGAGCATGTAAGGGTTCCACCATATTTTCTTCGTAAGGTTTTCTCATTAATCTGTAAACAATAGTTACATGCAGTTGTTTAAAATTTTTCCTAAGCTTCCTTTCTTTGTTTCTAATATTCTGCGATAGCTTATTTAAATGGTGACCGAACCATCTTTACGAATGTCTGAGTATAGAAATTTTTATACAGAACAGTTTTTATGGGGTAGGGTTTCACCCCAAACCCGGACTACAAGTTCGAATTCTCGTATTGTTTTAAGGGTTTATACTTGTTCTATATGTTAAGAACTCTTACTGTATAATATGACGCATCATGTGTTCAACTGTTTAATATCACAATTACTTCTCTGTATTTGCAAAAGTTTTATTTTCTTACTGCAGAATATAATTTGTTTTTCTTTAGAACAGAGCCACGGTGTTCCTCATAGGGTTCAATGCATAAATTATTTTTTTATGCAGTTTAAAAAAATTTAACTACCTCTTCAACAGTATTCTTACTCTTGTCATTTAAATAAAATAAATATCATCTTTCTTAGGTATCTTTCTCATTTCATTTACATAAAAAGAATATCAGAGTCTCTGTTTCAACTCTTATGTATTTTTGATAGCGTTAATCTAATACAGTCAATTTTTCCACATTAATAACAATAACACAACAAAATAAACAATCTTTGTACTTATCTACTTTTAATCTGTCAAGATGTGGTCCTCCCAACCATCAAGGGAAGCTATGACGTCCTCCACTTGCCCCCTAGCTCCAGAATCTGGACAGTGCCCCGGGTTAACAGTGGAATAGATTCTCTTTCTGCTATGACCTCTCGATGGCCAATCGAGTCAAACTCAGAAAGTCTGGTTTCAAAAGGGTTGTTGTGAGATATTTTCAACTGATCATAACCAACTCTATAATATACTCCCCTTTACCAAAATAGCACAGAACCCCTACTCCTCCCCTGGGATCCAACTTTATCCTCATAGGAGTAGGTAACTATCTTTCCAACTGTCCCCAACCACCTCCTATTCTTGAAAACATTTTTACCAACAACTTTATGTAAGTTTTTATATTAAAAGATGTTTCCTACCATTAATTAATTTCTTCTAATTAATAAATCAGCAAATTAAATATCTTAGTTAATCAACAATAATTATCTGTGTTTTTCCTCCCAGATAAAATAAACAAATTGTGTTTTAACTAGTTGACACTAGTTAACTTTAATGAAGCTGTAACACTTTACTACCTTGGTGGTTTCATTTCTAATTGGTGATTTTTTAGTATCTATTAATGGATGCATAAGAGATCATGGATCACTAAATTATGATGTTGTTCAAATGAATTGAACCCTAACTTTTTGGATTGTTGAAAACTAGGAAAGGTAAATTAATGAATTTTAATTGTATATTACAATATCATGTGTTTTATGATTTTTCTTAAAACTTTGTAATGTTAACTATTTTTTTTTTTCACATTGTAACAAATCTAGATGCAAGGGCTGCTCTAAGTGCTTTGTTCTCTTTTCTTCAACTCTCTATTTTTCCTATTTTCAGATTTCCTTGTTTCACAGACATTTTGATTATATATTTTTAGGAAATGTAACAACTTATATAATATAAGAAATATTTTTTTTTTCAAAAAAATAAAATAAAATTCTGGAAGCAAATAATCCCAAATAACTATAAGTGTTGGAGTGTAACCAATAAGTAAGTTTTTGGATGTGGTTAAGCAATGAATTGATTTTGGATCGTTTTAAATTTTGATAAAGCAATATTGGTTTAGCCTCTAATAAATTGGCAACCCAGAAAGGAAGCACACAACATAAGCTGAAGAAATTTAAATTGCTTTGATCTTCTCATGTTAACTGCTATGGGATCTAGTCCAATAAAATTTCGCCTTTTCTACTACGTTTTTTTTATCGAACAATGTCTCCCTAACTTCCCTCATTTGAATGGGATGGTTTTTTTTCCTTTCCCATTGTGAGGTTATACAGTTTTTGAGGTAATGGGCATTATCTACTTAGTCCAAATTTTTTGAATGGATATTGGTTAACTTTTATGAATGAATATTCATAATGTTTTCACGGTGAGAAACCAATTTTTAATAAAATTTAAAGTTTATTAAAACCTTAGCATTAGATATATTGACACATTGTTCATTTAAGTGCAATGCCTTTTTGGTAAAAAAAATATATTCACGCATTGAATGCTTTCACCTTCATTTATATGCAATGCCTTCTTGGTAAAGAAACCAATTTTACATAAAAATTAAGTATTTATTAAAACCGTAGCACTCGCTATATGGGCCCATTGATTATGTTCGCCTTGAATTTGATGTGAAGTTGTGTTTCCTTTATCTACCTTTGAGGTTGATACACATTTGGTGGTATTGGACATTATTTTCCCATGAAACCAATTTGAATGGATGGTTGTCAACTTACTTGCATTGGCCTTCCTTCGCATAAAATTATAATCTCCTCCTCCAACAAATCAAATATGATTTATGTACATCTGATTTTACTTTGATATTTACATTATTGTACCGTTGTAAGTTTATTGATTATTAATATTTACATTATTAATTATTAAATATTAATATCATGTATACTCATAAGCTATATAAACTTATTACAATTAAGAGATCATAAGTATAAATTTTATTTTATTTTAAAGCTTCTATTTACAAATTTATTTATCTCCTTTTAAAATTACTGGTTTTGCCTCTTTTAAAACCACCACTACTTTTGTTTTCTTTCCTTGACTGCCACCCTTTTCCTTGGTCTGTTTTGGCTTTAGCTTGCTGATAGCACATCCTAGCCTTCCTAATGGCCTCATACATTGTTTTGGGGTTTACAAACTCGATACGTTCCTTCATATTGATGGGTAAGCTGCTCAGGAATCTTTGGACTTTAGCTTTCTCATCTCTTAAGTAAGGTACGTAACGCAGTAACGATGTGAACTTAGTGATAAACTCGTCCATGGTCAATTGTCCGAGTTTCAAATCATGGAATTCTCGAGCCTTTTCATCCTAAAAGTGCTTTGTCAGGTACTTGTCTTTGAAGTACTGTTGGAACTTATCCCATGTCACATCCTGATCCTCTATTCCATGCACGTTCTTCACTTCCTCCCACCATAAAGTGGCTTTCTCTCTTAACTAGTAGATAGCTAGTCATGCCTTAAGACCACTGTCATAATCATATACTTGAAAATACCTGTTCATATTAATCAGCCACGCCTCTGCTACTTCCCCTTTCTTTCCATGAA
Organism: Pinus albicaulis; assembly: GCA_034641835.2. NCBI lineage: Eukaryota > Viridiplantae > Streptophyta > Pinopsida > Pinales > Pinaceae > Pinus > Pinus albicaulis. The sequence goes on along the minus strand of JAXQQM020083377.1, from coordinate 89,907 downwards.
ATGTGGGTGGCTTTATCTTCCTAAATTCACCTTGCAACTCTACCTTCTGCTTTTTATTGGCCTTCTGATCAGTTTCATTTCCAGATTCGGCCTCATTAAAATTCTTATTTTGGTTACTTCGCTGTGACATACTCTTTTCTATTCGGCCTACATCTTGATCTCCCATTTACTGTTCATCTCCTTCCTGAAATTATCTATCAGCACTAGGCTTCTCAAATCTTTGGTTTTGCTTATCTGAGAGGCTTTTTAGGATTCTCTCATACTCCTACATCAATCCTAAATTATCATTTCGTACTCTCTCCATCTCCTCCTGCAACTGTTGCACTATGGTTAACAAGAGGCAAGTTTGGTGCTATTGTTCTTTAATCAGCCTGTTAGTCTGTTGATGCTGTTCCATTTCCAACTGAACCCACATTTCAGGATTCCTTTCCTGTTGAGGTTGGGTCTCCCCAAAATTTTGAGGTGGCAGCTGCAAAGGTGTTCTTCTCGTTTGCCCGGTTAATATTTCCATTTAACACACTCTCTCTGTGTGCATTAATACACACAATGTAACGTTAGTCGAACCGATAGGGTCTTAGTGTTGTAACCTAGCTCTGATACCACTTGTCACTGTCACCCTTAAACAAAAGTTGAACAGTAAAAAAAAATTGTTATTATCTACCCGCATATAAAAATAGACCTTCAAAAGTTCAACATAATTGAATAAATAATCACGTACAGGTCTTATGGGAATTCGCCCAATCATTAATACAGTGATAATTTCAATCTACCGGATCATTGTGAACCTTGCATACAATTTTTTTTTTTTAATTATGAATCGCCACATACCCTGTACCGTGACAATATGATATACCATTTCTTTTTATTAGCTATGGTTTAAAGGTCTTTTAAATTGGCGCCATGGAAATATCACATGACATAGTTGATGGCATTCATATCGCATTTAACTATGGAGTACTCTCAATTGCTAAATATCTCTACGGCTATCCTTTGGCAACCTGGTGCTCTTTAATTTCAGTTGATTGACATCTAGGGGTCTACTTGCTGTGGATTTGGTGATGATCGAATAGTGGAAATGTATTAGGTTTTGGCTAATGTCTATCAGCTTGTAACTGTTTTTTCTCTCATTGTTTCGCATTTCCAACTCCACTGGTGTAGCTTCCAGAGCTGACCCTGCTGCTCCAGGTTTCTTACCTCTGTTTCTCCTTAGCTTATGGCTACTACTCAATATCTTCCTAGCGTTTCGGTTTGTTGCGCATATTCCCACTAGTTGGAGTATTTTTTTCACTACTGCAAAGAGTGATATGTAAGATAAGTTGCTACCCCTATTGCAGGGTTTCTACATTCCTGTCAGTGAGTTTTTTTTTATTCTTTCTCTAAGTTTTAGGCTCAGATGCTTATGCATATGCTAACTCGTGTATTCCAGTCCCTACATGACTACCTATGGTGCAGCTCCTGTCCTGCAAATCTTCTCCGGTAACCAACAGGTAATGGTTCTCGAGTTCTTTCGGTTAACTTTCCCCATCTTTTATTCCAAGTTTTTGAATCATGGTTACTTACAGGAATACGGTTTCTGTTGCCAAACACTTGTTTAACTATGTCCTTGTTTCTGTACTGCAGGTATCACGTGCTTCTCTCTTGCGCACACCATATATTACGCTTGTCGATTTGCAACGGCATTTCTATTGTTTGGAAATGGCTAAATGGTACTACCCTGCTCCTACAGGTACTCGGTCATGTTCCTAGGCTTACACCTTAGCCACACGGCTGGTGATTTAAATTTTGGCTCTTGGGTTGAAAGTTTTCCTTGGAATTGTTTGATAATCTTGTATGAAACTTAGGGTTTATAGCCGTTCCTAGGGTTAAGAGAAAGGGATTTTTGTCTTCCTCCTATGGCCACCGGCCTATACCATTTGTATCATCTGTGGATTCTATACTGCTGTTAACATAACGACAGTCTTGATTTTAACTATTTATAAGTTATTTAAACTGGGTTTTCAAATTCTGAGATCATATGGTTAAATACCGCGTCGAATTACAAGCGTGAAAGTTCTTTGTTTTCATTAAGAGAGTTTCTGCTATGCTTTGTTATTATTGTGACTATATCGGTGAATGTATCAGTCTGCCTATATTTAGTGTTTAGTTAAGAAAGTCGAGTTTCTTACCTGTGCGTTTAGAAACTGTCAATTTCTTTCTTCCTCTTTTCATGATCTGTGGATGAGTTTATTTGAACAACTGGCAATTAGATTTCTTCACCTGTTCAGTTTATCTTCCTCTATGCAAAATGTATCCCTATGCATTTCGTTGTTATTGTGTATGAATATATTTTCGGTTATATGTATAACTACTTCCCTCATAGTTATGATGTACGCCTATGTTTTTGGTTATGTTATGTAATTACAGTTCTTGCTGAAGCTTTTATCCGCTTGCTATAACTAGATATAGCGGTTCTGTACACTCTGTTAGCATTCTTCTCTTATGTTGCCTAATGAGGAACTATTTATTGTGAGTATGGCAGTTTTTTCAGTAATTAATCTTGACCCAGTTATGCTATATTTTCTATGAATCGTGTCCAGACCACAACTTGTCCATGTATTATCATAGATTCATGAAGAACGACCAGCCGAGGAATCTGGTCACGGATTCTAGGCTAACAGTTCTTCGGTTGGCTAAATAGAATTCAGATTGATTCTTTCCTAAACAGGGTTAATACTATTATACAGGGTGTGAAAACAAATTTCATTCTAGTTTTTCTTTTCTGTCTGTTACCCTGAAACTCCTAAATTATTTCAAGCCTTACAACATGTCAGTTTTCTTGTCTAAAAGAAGAATTTATAAATATAATTCTTTTATACCTTTTCAAGAATATAGAATTCCATCTAGTAAACAAAGAAAAACAATCATTTACCCTACTGTCAAAATTGCAAACTCCATCTAAACATTTAAAGAAATTAATCACTTAATCTACTAACAAAGTACAGATCACACTCATCTGTACTTAAATCTGACTGATGATACTTGATTTCCTCCCTTCCACGAGTTGGGAAATTACATCCTGTAACTCTCCCCCGTGCAACCAAGTCTGAGTCTTTGTTGATCACATAAATCTGGAGGAGAAACTCAAGACAATCCTGTCCAATTATCCAACTCCAGTGGAACAGTAAATCTGGAGGAGAAACTCGGGACAGTCTGGTCCAATTCTCCAACTCCAGTGGAACAATCTGCTTTGAAAGTTCCCTTTCAAGGGTTTACTTCCCAGAATGATAGATTTTTCCTTTCTCACATAGAAGCCCAAACTCTCCTTAGAATTTCTTATTTATTCAAGAGTTTTTCCTTGGGTAACTATGGAACTGTTTTTTTTCTGTTCAGCTAACTCCAGATGTTGAATTACTTTTACCATTAGTTTTTACTCATGAAACTAATTTCACAAGTAATTCTTGTATTCTAATACCAAAATTAATTTATGTTCACAATATTCTATTTGAAATAAAATAACAATCATATTTAATCCATTCTTAACAAGATTCTAACCATTTTTCAACAACTAAGACAGTGGTTACAGTTTCCCCCCTCTGGAAGAGAACACCATCCCCAGTGTTCTTATTCCAATTCAGCAAAAGGATCAGGATAAGCTTCACAGACAAAACTTTTGTCCTCCCAGGTGGCCTCCTCCGGTCCAAAGTGCCTTCATTGCACTTTAACCTGGGCAATGGCTCATTTCCGAAGCATGATTTCCCTCCGGTCGATTATACTGTGAGGCTCGACCAGAAATTATCCATCCGGTTCTACCTACACACAATAGACTTATATTAATTATATAATTCTTTAACATAATATTATTTTTTTTAACTATTATGCTCACCCACTACCTCAATGTTCTGCCAATGGATTATGTGTCTTGGATCATGAACATATCATTTTAATAACGATACATGAAAAACATTATGCACCCGAATATGGCTAGGAAGAGCCAAGTGATACGCTACTGGTCCTACTCTTTCCAGTATCTGGAAAGGACCACAAAACCTCGGCGCTAACTTTGCAAAATATGCCCATCTTAATGTACTCTTCTTTGGATTAATTCTTACATACATGTGATCTCCAACTTCATATTCACGGTATGACCTATTTTTATCTGCGTACACTTTTTTCATGTCCTATGTTGCATTTAAATTCTGCCTAATTTTCTTCACTTCTGCTTCCATTTCCGCTAGCATGTCTGGTCCCAACAGGAGTTTAGTCTCGGGACTGCTCCAATTAATGGGAGTTCTGCACTGCCGCCCGTATAGAGCTTCAAATGGGCTCATTTTTAAAGATTCTTGATAACCGTTATTATAAGAAAATTAGATTAAGTGTAGATATTCCTCCCACTTAATTGGTTGCATGACATACATTCTCAGCATGTCTTCCAGTACTTGATTTACTCGTTCAGTTTGTCCATCCATTTGTGGGTGATATGCAGTACTAAAATGAAATTGAGTTCCTAATCCCATAAACAGTGCCTTCCAAAAAGATGATGTGAATTTTACATCCCTATCTGAGATAATTGTCTTAGGAATGCCATGTAGTATGAAGATCTCGTGCATAAACAAATCTGCTATCTGCATTGTCTTATAAGTGGACTGGACAGGTATGAAATGTGCTGATTTACTTAATCGGTCCACAACTACCATTATGGAGTCATTACCACGTTTTGATTTATGTAATCCAGTAATGAAATTGAACGAGATCACTTCCCATTTCGATTCCATAATTGGTATGGGCTGCATTAATCTCGCCAGATGCCAATGTTCTACTTTCACATGTTGGCACTCTAAAAAATTGGTTAGGTAGTTTTCTATGTCCTTCCTCATACCCAGCCAACAATAATCCTTTCTGATGCTGTCAACATCTTCTGGTACCCAGGATGCCCTGCATAGTTGCTTCTATGATATTCGTCTAGTATCAAAGTTTTTAAGTCCACTCCGTTTGGAATGACTATCCTTTTCTTATAAACTAGCAATCCATCCTAGTTAATTTCATAATCCCCCAGCCTTCCTTTTTCTTCATATTCCTGTGCTTGTTGCCACAAAAATTTATATTCAGGGTCTTTGCCTACTTCCGTTTTAATTTGATCTAAAAATCTGCTTTCAACTTAGTTAACATATAACTCATAAATGTTATGCAGTTTTCTGCTCAATGCATCCACAAACTTGTTCTCTTTACCTTTTACATGTTGCAGATCAATGTCAAACTCACTCAAAAAATAATTCCACCTTTCTTTTCGGGACTTTAAATCAGCTTGTTTGAAGTAGCTGGTTAGACTGCAATGGTCAGTTTCAATACAAATCTTTTCCCAAGTAAATAATGTCTCCATACCTAAAGAGTGTCCACGACTGCAGTCAGCTCCAAATCATAGGCTGAATAGTGTAGCTCATGATCCTTTAACTTACGGGATTCGTATGCAATTACTTTTCCTTCTTGGGATAAAACTGCCCCAACACCCTCCTTGCATGTGTCTGTGCAAACCTCGAATTCCTTATTCGGATCAGCCACAGTTAACACAGGTGCTGATGTTAATAATTGCTTCAATTTCTCAAAACTGTCCTGACATTCTTGTGACCATTTAAAAAAATTTCCCTTCCTTTGCAAAGAAGTAATAGGGAAAGCTATTTTTGAGAATCCTTTTATAAATCATCGGTAATAGACAGTGAGGCCCATAAAGGATCGTATATCTGCCACATTTTGTGGCACTTTCCATTCCATAATAGTTCTTATTTTCTCCGGGTCTACTGCTATACCTTTTTCAGATATCACATGTCCCAGATATTGTATTTCTTTCTTGAAGAAGTTGCATTTGTTGAATTTCGCATATAGCAGATTCTTTCTTAACATTCCTAGTACCATTCGCAAATGTTCCTTGTGTTATTCTGCATTCTTGGAGTAAACTAATATGTCATCAATGAAGATTAACGCAAAATTATCCAAATAAGGGTGGAAAATACTATGCATCAGTCTCATTAAAGTGGCTGGTGCATTAGTCAACCCAAAAGGTAATACCACGAATTCATAGTGACCATATCTTGTGCAGAAAGCAGTTTTATGTATATCTTCATCTTTGATTCTGATTTGATGATAAACGGACCTCAAAAAGATCTTTGAGAATACAGTAGCTCCCCTTACCTGGTCAAACAGATCGTCAATACGGGGTAAGGGATATCGGTTCTTAACAGTCAGCTTCTTTAACTGTCGGTAATCCATGCACATGCGCATGGTTCCATCCTTTTTTTTGACGAACAGTACAGGGGCTCCCCAGGGTGACACACTGGGTCGTATATATCCCTTATCTAGTAATTCCTGAAGCTGAATTTTCAACTCAGTCAATTCTAGCACACTCATACGATAGAGTGCTCGTGAAATCGGTGATGCTCTTGGCAGCAATTCTATTGTAAAGTCTATATCTCTTCTAGGTGGAAATCTGGGTATCTCTTCTAGAAATATATCCTTGAATTCCTGTACTACAGGTATATTTTCCAGCATGGCAGCTTTGTCTTTAGAATCAGATAATCCTACTTGTATAGCATACAATTGACATCCCTTTCTTATACATTTTCCCATTTGGGAAGCTGTAATTGGACACAGCTGTACGAGCTTCTTTATTCCCTGAATCTCTTGGCGATTGTCATTCTGATCTTTGTAATAGATAATATTCTCTTTGCAATCTATGAGATTCCAATGCTTCTCCAACCAATCCATACCAAGCAGCACATCATAAGAACCCAAGGGAAAAATATTCAAATCTACCATTAATTGTTGTCCACTGATTTGTAGTGCACAGTCTGGTATTTTGGCGCTAACTTTTCTTTTGGCTCCAGTAGCTAACTGGAATAACCATGTCTTTTTAAATTTTTGACTTTGCAATTTACAAAAATCTACTAGTTTAGGACTTATATAACTTAAACTTTCTCCCGGATCTACCAAAATGGAAATAGTTTGAGATAACAGCTTACCTTCTAGCTCTATCATGGTAGGTTGGAAATCAGCTTGCCGATCTTCCAATGCTGCATTAATTCTGGGTACGCTTCGGGCAACATCTCCCACAGTAGAGGCCTCCTGTAGATTGGTTACTGCTTCGTTTCTACCCCGCTGTGGGCAGTCTTGATAGTAGTGCGCTGCTCCACAACCCCAACACTGCAGAGGTGGCCTCTGATTTTGAGGTTGCTCAGGTTTAGTAGAAGCCTCAACAGTTTTGTATTCCGCAGGCCACCTTACCCTCTGATGATTCCTACCGAACTGCCTACTAACTGAATTCCTTGCTGTGTTTTTAAAATTACTGGTTTTGCCTCTTTTAAAACCAACACTACTTTTGTTTACTTTCCTTGACTGCCACCCTTTTCCTTGGTCTGTTTTGGCTTTAGCTTGCTGATAGCACATCCTAGCCTTCCTAATGGCCTCATCCATTATTTTGGGGTTTACAAACTCGATACATTCCTTCATATGGATGGGTAAGCTGCTTAGGAATCTTTGGAATTTAGCTTTCTCATCTCTTAAGTAAGGTACGTAACGCAATAACGATGTGAACTTAGTGATAAACTCGCCCATGGTCAATTTTCCGAGTTTCAAATCATGGAATTCTCGAGCCTTTTCATTATAAAAGTGCTCTGTCAGGTACTTGTCTTTGAAGTACTGTTGGAACTTATCCCATGTCACATCCTGATCCTCTATTCCACGCACGTTCTTCACTTCCTCCCACCATAAAGTGGCTTTCTCTCTTAACTGGTAGATAGCTAGTCGTGCCTTAAGACCACTGTCATAATCATATACCTGAAAATATCTGTTCATATTAATCAGCCACGCCTCTGCTACTTCCTCTTTCTCTCCATCAAATGTGGGTGGCTTTATCTTCCTAAATTCACCTTGCAGCTCTACCTTCTTCTCAGTTTCATTTCCAGATTCAGCCTCATTAAAATTTTTATTTTGGTTACTTCACTGTGACATACTCTTTTCTATTCGGCTTGCATCTTGATCTCCCATTTGCTATTCATCTCCTTCCTAAAATTCTCTATCAGCACTAGGCTTCTCAACTCTTTGGTTTTGCTTATCTGAGAGGCTTTTTAGGATTCTCTCCTGCTTATGCATCAACCTTACATTATCATTTTGTACTCTCTCCATCTCCTCCTATAGCTGTTGCACTGTGGTTAACAAGAGGCGAGTTTGATGCTGTTGTTATTCAATTAGCCTGTTAGTCTGTTGATGTTGTTCCATTTCCAACTGAACCCACATTTTGGGATTCCTTTCCTGTTGAGGTTGGGTCTCCCCAACATTTTGAGGTGGCGGCTGCAAAGGTGTTCTTCTTGTTTGCCCTGTTAATCTTTCAATTTAACACACTTTCTCTCTGTGCATTAATACACACAATGTAACGTTAGTCGACCCGATAGGGTCCCAGCGTTGTAACCTCGCTCTGATACCACTTGTCACTGTCACCCTTAAACAACGTTGAACAGTAAAAAAAAAATTCTTATTATCTACCCGCATATAAAAATAGACCTTCAAAAGTTCACCTTAATTGAATAAATAATTCACGTACAAGTCTTATGGGAATTTCCCCCAATCATTAATACAGTGATAATTTCAATCTACCGGATCATTATGAACCTTGCATACAATGATTTATGTTTTAATTATGAATCGCCACGTACCCTGTACCGTGAGAATATGATATACTATTTCTTGTTATTAGCTATGGTTTCTAGGTCTTTTAAATTGGCGCCATGGAAATATCACATGACATAGTTGATGGCATTCATATGGCATTTAACTATGGAGTACTCTCAATTGCTAAATATCTCTACGGCTGTCCTTTGGCAACCTGGCACTCTTTAATTTTGGTTGATTGACATATGGGTGTCTACTCGCCGTGGATTTGGTGATGATCGAACGGTGGAAATGTATTAGGTTTTGGCTAATGTCTATTAGCTTGTAACTGTTTTTGCTCTCATTGATTCGCATTCCCAACTCTGCTGGGGTAGCTTCCAGAGCCGACCCTGCTGCTCCAGGTTTCTTACCTCCATTTTTCCTTGGCTTATGGCTACTGCTCGATAGCTTCCTAGCGTTTCGGTGCGTTGCGCATCTTCCCACTAGCTGGAGTATTTTTTTTCGCTACTGCAATGAGTTATCTGGTAAGATAGGTTGCTGCCCCTATTGCAGGGTTTTTACATTCCTGTCAGCGAGTTTTTTTTTTCTTTCTCTAAGTTTGAGGCTCAGATGCTTATGCATGCGCTAACTCGTGTATTCCGGTCCCTGCATGACTACCTATGGTGCAGCTCCTGTCCTGCAAACATTCTCGGGTAACCAACAGGTAATGGTTCTTGAGTTCTTTTGGTTAACTTTCCCCATATTTTATTCCAAGTTGTTGAATTATGGTTACTTACAGGCATACGGTTTCTGTTGCCAAACTATTGTTTAACCATGTCCTTGTTGCTGTACCGCAGGTATCACATGCTTCTCTCTTGCGCGCACCATATATTACGCTTGCCGATTTGCAACGACATTTCTATTGTTTGGAAATGGATAAATTGTGCTACCCTGCTCCTACAGGTACCCGTCAAGTTCCTCGGCTTACACCTTAGCCGCACGGCTGGTGATATAAATTTTGGCTCTTGGGTTGAAAGTTTTCCTCGGAATTGTTTGATAAGCTTGTATGAAACTCAGGGTTTATAGCCGCTCCTAGGGTTAAGAGAAAGGGCTTTTTGTCTTCCTGCTATGGCCACCGGCCTATCCCATTTGTATCATCTGTGGATTCTATACTGCTATTAACATAACGAAAGTCTTTATTTTAACTATTTATAAGTTATTTAAACTAGGTTTTCAAATTCTGAGATCATATGGTTAAATACTGCGTCGAATTACATGTGTGAAAGTTATTTGTTTTCGTTAACAGAGTTTCCGCTCTACTTTTTTATTATTGCGACTATATCAGTGAATGTATCAATCTGCCTATATTTAATTTTTAGCTAAGCAAGTCGAGTTTCTTACCTGTGTGTTTAGAAACTGTCAATTTCTTTCTTCCTCTTTTCATGATCTGTGGATGAGTTTATTTGAACAGCTGGCAATTATATTTCTTCGCCTGTTTAGTTTATCTTCCTCTATGAAAAATGTAGCCCTACGCATTTCGTTGTTATTGTGTATGAATATATTTTCGGTTATATGTATAACTGCTTCCCTCGTATTTATGATGTACGCCTATGTTTTTGGTTATGTTATGTAATTACAGTTCTTGTTGAAGCTTTTATCCACTTGCTATAACTGTATATGGCGGTTTTTTAGACTCTGTTAGCATTCTTCTCTTATGTTGCCTAATGGGGAACTGTTTATTGTGAGTATGGCAATTTTAACAATAATTAATCTTGACCCAGTTATGCTATATTTTCTGTGAACCGTGTCCGGACCACGACTTGTCCGTGTAATATCATAGATTCATGAAGAACGACCAGCCCTGGAATATGGTCATGGATTCTGGGCTAACAGTCCTTCGGTTGGCTAAATAGAATTCATATTTCTTCTTTCCTAAAAAGGGTTAATACTGTTATACAGGGTGTGAAAACAAATTTCGTTCTAGTTTTTCTTTTTTGTCTGTTACCCTGAAACTCCTAAATTATTTCAGGCCTTACAACATGTCAGTTTTCCTATCTAAAAGAATAATTTATGAATATAATTCTTTTATACCTTTTCAAGAATATAGAATTCCATCTAGTAAACAAAGAAAAACAATCATTTACCCTACTGTCAAAATTGCAAATTCCATATAAACATTTAAAGAAATCAATCACTTAATATACTAACAAAGTATAGATCACACTCATCTGCACTTAAATCTGACTGATGATACTTGATTTCCTCCCTTCCACGAGTTGGGAAATTACGTTCTGCAACTCTCCCCCATGCAACCAATTCTGAGTCTTCGTTGATCACAGAAATCTGGAGGAGAAACTCGGGACAATCCGGTCCAATTCTCCAACTCCAGTGGAACAGTAAATCTGGAGGAGAAACTCGGGATAGTCCGGTCCAATTCTCCAACTCCAGTGGAACAGTGTGCTCTGAAAGTTCCCTTTTAAGGGTTTACTTCCCAGAATGACAGATTTTTCCTTTCTCACACAGAACCCCAAACTCTCCTTAGAATTTCTTATTTATTCCAGAGTTTTCCCTTGGGTAGCTGTGGAACTGTTTTTTTTTCTGTTCAACTAACTCCAGATCTTGAATTACTTTTACCATCAGTTTTTACTCATGAAACTAATTTCACAAGTAATTCTTGTATTCCAATACCAAAATTAATTTCTATTCACAATATTCTATTTGAAATAAAATAACAATAATATTTAATCCATTCTTAACAAGAGTCTAACCATTTGTCAACAACTAAGACAATGGTTACAAATATGTATTTTTGATTTTTTTTCATGACCATTACTCTCATTCTCGAAGTTCTCTAATTAATTTTGAATAATATATAGGCATTCAAACATTTTGAATAATTATGGTATTGAAGCTTAATTTATGAATAAGGTCAATTACAATAAATATTAAAATAAAATTTTCAATTGAATTATATATATTGACTTTTTTAGTTTTTTAAGATGTCAAAATTATACTGAGTATGAGAGGCTTTTCTCTGAGCTTTTTGAGCATAGGAATAAAATCTTAAATCAAATTGAATGACTCTTTTCTTTAGGTCCGATAGACCAAATATTGGTCTCATTGAACGTTAACCACCACCACCACCACCACCACCACCACCACCACCACCACCACCACCACCACCACCACCACCACCACCACCTTTACATTATTATGACTTTATTGATATAAAATATCACTAAAATTTCATAAAATACTTAAAATTTCATATAATAATATTAATAATATTATTATTAATATTTAAATAATAATATTATTATTAACATTAAAATTAAAATTAATATTATTAAATTAATTATATAAACTTTTGATAGTAATAAGATAATTATTAATATTAGTAATTTAATTTAATAACTTAATATTCAATATTACAAAAAGAAACCAATTTAATATAAATATTAAATATCATGTTCATAAATATGATTGCATGAGCTTTTATAATTTTAGGTTATTAAAAATTATAAAATAATTTAATTTTTCAATTATTAAATATGAAGTTGGTAAATATGATAGTTTTGGTTTTTTATAATTTTCCGGTTTTATAACTTTAATATATTTAGGTTTTATGATATTAAGTTTTTATCAATTAAAATTTTTGGTTTAGCAATTATTATAGAAAATAAAGTTTATAATAAATATTGCTATGAAATTTAGATTTTTACAAAATGTTTATTTTAATGTTTTAATTTAGTTTATAAATATATATTTTCTCAAAAAAAATATAAATAAAAACTATTATTAATAATAAGAATTACATTATTAATATAATATTAATAATGTTTAAAAAAAAATTAATAATTTTATTGATTATGATATGTTTTTAAAAATTATTAACCATTAATATTACTAATTTAATAACATTTAAATTATATTATTAATATTAATTTATTTTTTTTAAAACTGGTTTACTTTTTATTTTTCTTAAATGAAAAATTGATATACAAAACTAAATCTATCTATTGCTAACCTAACTCATTCCATATTCATATGTTATATTCTATTTGTAATGCATATATCTTTAACCTTATTCAATCTTATTCACATAATTAATATTTATTTTTATAAATTTAAATTTATAATAAAAATAATAATAATAATAATTTTATAATGTTAAATTTAAATATTTAATTAATATAAAGGTGAATACAAATATCATATTTTTGTTTTTTTATTAAATTAAATTTATATTGGAAGATAATTCTTCCATATTCATATTACAATTTGTTTCAGATCTGTAGATGGATGTTGAGAGAATATCTCAATCTCCTTAATCATATTTAGAAGTGGTTGGAACTCAGCAGCACTATAAATATTGTGATGTATTCATGTGATTGAATATAGAGTAATAGATATATATTATTCATCTTTTTTCTATGTGCAATGGCTGCCATTTCAATTTTAATTTGGTATTAGAGCCAGTCGTCTGTCCATCAGGCGGTCTGCGATTATAAATACTGAAACTCGCATTTGGGCACGCATCTATCTACCTAGATCAACGTTCGTAGGTGACCACGGAAGGAGAAATTTGGGATTCATGTTGGGCTCGCATGCATGGCCTATTTACCATGTGTTCATTTGCAGATTAGCTTCTGAGATAAAATCGGTGATAATTCAGGCTTGCTCCAACCTACAGATTTTTCAGTGCCATCGAGTGGGTCGGTCAACAAGCTGCCCACGTCAGACAAGTGAAATGTCAAACCCTTAATGAGCCATCAATCCATTTGGTATCATTTGTTTTAGATCTGTAGAGTTTTTTTTTTTTTTTTTTTTTGTGAAAAAAGGTAAATATTTTCTTTCCAACATGGAGCCTATTGCATTGGAAAATTTTAATGGCTTTAATTTCCACACTTGGAAGGTAAAAATTCAGCTACAAATGATGAGTAGGAATCTGTGCAATATTGTAAAAGGCTCGGAAAAATCACCTATAGATGCTAAACAATTAATTGAATGGGAAAAAAAGAGAGGAAAGAGCCAAGTTTATCCTTGGACTATCACTTGCAGATTCGTAGCTACATCTTATTGACTTACAGAAATCTTCTGCAGCAATATAGGATGAAATGAATATGGTATTTGGGGCAAAAGCTGTTAATGCAAAATTTTTCTTAAATTTATAGTTGTTTAAACTCCAAATGCATAATGAGACATCATTGTCAATACACATAAATGAGTTAAAAGTTTTCATGAGACAGTTGACAGAAATTAATTCTAAAGTAGATGAGAATGATGCAAAGGAAATTTTATTAAATAGCTTGTATTCAAAATATGATAATGTAATATTTACTCTAAGTCAAATGTCACTTCAATCACTTGATGAAATGATAACAGCTCTTATGGCAGAAGAAAAGAGGATAGGTGACACAGAGGCTAGTTCACACAATGAACTTGCACTATTCTCCAAGGGAAGGGTGAATAAAAATAAAATTGAATGCTTCTATTATCATAAATATGGACATACAACATTCAATTGCAAAATTCGGGCCCAAGATATTTTGAATGGAAGATTGAAAAAATTAGCCTATGCAGCATCTTTAGAAGATTCACCTGATGCTATATTTGAAGACTCTTCAAGTGACAATGAACCTTCTGAACCATCTCTCAAACTTTTATAAAAAATATTTTGTGATGTGATGTGCAAGTGTGTGGTGTGGTGTGGAATATATCATTATAGTGTGGGGTTTAAGTTTATATTTGTGTAAAGGTCACTTTGTAGGATTGATCACTGATCATATTCTATATTAAAAAATTTTCCTATATGACTGTTGAAATTTATCCTTCGGGGTTATTTCACAGATGGAAATATTTCAATAGGGTAGTTCAGTGTCGAGACTCTTCTTCGGGGGTGTCATGAATTCTTAATCTTACAAATTCAACATTGTTGGTCAAAATCAGGTGTACTTTAAATGAGTTGGAAGGTAGGTTCGAAGATGTGAAGAAAGAAAGAGCCCAATCCAGAAGACTACAGAGTGGGTAGAGTTGCTAATGAAGACCAGTGAGACGAAGATAATTTTTATTGTTATGATATGTATGTAAGAATTAAGGGGGAGTATTGGAAGATAATTCCTCCATACTCATATTAGAATTTGTTGCAGATCTATAGGTGGATGTTGAGAGAATATCTCAACCTCCCTATTCATATTTAGAAATATGGATTTCAGCAACACTATAAATATTGTGATATATTCATGTGATTGAATATAGAGTAATAAATATATATTATTCGTATGTTTTCTGTGTGCCATGGCTACCATTTAAATTTTAATTATTTAATGACTTAATATAACTTGATCACTTAATATTTAATATTAAAACAATAAAAAAACCTAATATAAATGATAAATGTTATTGCACGAGCTTTTATAATTGACAGTTATTGAATATTAAAAAAATATATATATTTTATATTAATGTTATTGAGCGAGCTTTTATATTTGACAGTTATGAAATATTAAAAAAATATATATTTAAATTACTAAATAGTTCGATAAATGTGATAGGTTATTAATTTCAGGTTTACATTTTACAGCGTAATAGGTTCCGTTTTTTATTTTTAGGTTTAGATTTTAGAGTTTTAAAAAGATATTAGTCTGTTTTTTTTTGGTTTTTTTTATAATTTTTTTTAGTTATTTATAATTTTATTTTGATTTTTATAATTTTAGCTTTTAAAAATTATTACATAAATAAATATTAATATAATTTTTTTATAGTCTTATAAATTGTTTATTTTATATTTTTAAATTGGTTAATAATATTTTATTTATTTTATTTTATTAGTATTCAAAAATATTAATTTCAAAATAAAATAATAATAATAATAATCAAATTTTAATTAATATTAAAGAAACACTAAATATTATTAATAAAAAATTATTAATACAATATTAATAAGGTTTAAGAAAACAATACTAATAAAATTATTAATCATAATAATTATTAATAATTATTAATATTTAATGTTACTAACATTACACCATTCAGATTATTAATAACATTTTGTTAATAATATTAATAAGATAATATTGATATTAATAAAATCATTTTAATAATATTGATAAAATGTTATTGATATTAATATTAATATTGGTTTACTTTTTTAATGTGCTTATTCTATTTGTGTTTAGAAAGAGTATTTGATATACAAAAGTAAATTTAGAAAGAACCATTACTATACAAAGTTCAATCTATTAGTAATATAGAGCATTTCATAATCCCATGTTAAATTTTGTTGGTAATATATGTATGTCCAATCATATTCAGTTTCAAAATGTTAGTATTTTTATTTATAAATTTATACGGATAATAAAGTTAATAAACTTAATTTTTGTGGTTTAATGTGTTATAAAGTTTTAATATTTAATTAATATAAAGTTGGCTACAAATATTATATTTATGTTTTTTCAATAAATTAAATTTGAATTTCTCATATGTGACCGTTTTATACAAATGTTAGTTATATATATATATATAATATGTCGTAATGAGACATTATAAAATTAGGGCTAAATATTAGGATTTAATATTGGGTTTACAATATTATGGTTTTTAAAATTCAATTTATAATAGTACGTTGAGTATCAAGATTTGAGTTATTAATAATGTGATTTATAATATATAAAATTAGGGCTAAATATTAGGATTTAATATTGGGTTTACAAGTTTAAGGTTTTTAAAATTCAATTTATAATAATACGTTGAGTATCAAGATTTGAGTTATTAATAATGTGGTTTATAATATTGAGTTTAATTTTATGTTTTATAACATTATGTTTTATAATATTAATTTTTGGGGTTTATAATATTGTGCTTAGTATGGGGTTTATAATATTAGGGTTTAATATTGAGTTTCATAATCCTAGGGTTATAATATTTATTGTAAGGTTTATAAAATTAATCCTAGGGATTATAATATTAACGTTAGCTTTGATAATGTTGGTTTTTATAATGTTAGTGTTTTTAATATATTTTTTAACATTAGGGCTTAATGTTGTGACTTGGGGATGTTATGTAAACATATCCAATGTCACAGTGTGAGAAACATTGTCACAATACAACAAGCAATGTGACAATCATTGCCACAATGATACATTACATTGTAGTTTATTTGATCTCACATTATTACAATGAATAAATTAGGGTTTAATTTTCTATTTTTACAATATTGGATTTATGGTTTATGATATTATGGTTCATAATCATAAGGCTTATAATAGTAATCATATGGCTTTTAATCCCTTGGGTTTATACTATTAATCTTAGAATTTATAGTCTCTTGGGTTTACAATATAAATCATAGGGTTTAATATTATTCCCTTGGGTTTATAATATTGATCCTTTGAGTTTACTAACCCCTTGTATTTATAATATTATTGTTCCCTTAGCATTATTCATAATTTTTATAATATCAATAATCCCTTGGGTTTATGATATTAGTAACTAATATCTATAATAATATATATATATTTTTTATAATCTTCGGGTTTATAATATTAATCTTATGTTTGATATATTAATCCTAGGGGATATATTTTTAATCTTAGGGTCTACAATATTAGTCTCAGGTTTGATATATTAATCCTAGGGGTTATAGTTTAGTTTATTATTTTATGGGTTTAATACTAATACTAGGTTTATAATATTAATGCTATTGTTCAATATTAATCACTTAGCTTTATAGTACTAATACTAGGGATACTTTTAGGAATGGAAATTTATGTTGAAGTTAAGAAACTTTAGCGAATCTCATAGTCCACCATATGCAATCTATAAAATGTTTGACAATATTTTTGTAAAAATATTCAAATTTCTAATAGTTTTATACATTCTCTATATACATTTTGGTGATTTTAAGGTCAAATAATAATTTTATACTATAAAATTTGGGCAAATCATTTTTAGAAAAAAATGGAAATTAGCCATTTTTTTTTTTTTTTTAAAGACATGGAAAATTAGCCCACATGGGAATATTAGCCCCTAAAATTTTCCCTGAAAAATACTCCCCTGTGTTTATGAACCTTTTGGCTTTTTAATATCAATCCATTGAGTTTATAACATTAATTTTTTAATAAAATCCATTGCAATTTATCACAGTTACAAGGCGATGTTGAATAAATTATGGTTTAATATTGTTGTTTATAATATTTGGTTAAGTGTTTATTCTAGTTTATTATATTGGGTTTAGTGTTTATAACATTAGCACAACCACATTCACCAATGATGAACCATAATCAACTGTGATAAACCATGGTAAACTATGTTTGTTTTTGGGTTTATAATATTTATCTTCGGGTTTATATAGCTTTGATTTATAATACTTATTCATTGGGTTTAATATTATTCCGTTTGGTTTATAATTCCTTGGGTTTGAATATATTAATATTTTGTAAAAAATCTTTCGGTAATAATCACATGCAATGGAACATTGTCGACCCTTTCAAACCAACCAGTGTGGTTCATCATCAGGACTAGGTGATAGATCAGATCAGGACATTAAGTTTAAATAGATGTAGAGAAAGCTAAACTTGCCGTTAGGAAAATGACTAGTTTGACTTTTTTTTAAATATATATATATATATATATATATATATATATATATATATATATATATATATATATATATATATATATATATATATATATAACATCTAGTTTCATTTTTATTATTAAAATATTTTATTAATTTATTCAATTAATCAATAATGTATTAAATAATTATTTAGTAAATATAAATAAAAATTTCATATTTTATTTGGTTGATTTAATTATTCAATTATAAATTTTATTTATTTATCCAAGCGTAACGTCCAAATAAAAAATCAATAAAGACCTTAAAAAAAATAAAAAAATAAAAAAAAAATTTAATTAATTAAAAATAAATAAATAAATAAATAAAAATAAAAATAAATAAATTAAATAAAATAAATTAAAACTAAATTAAAATTTAAAAAGAAATAAATAAATCAATAATATTAATAATGAAATGAATAAATAAATAAATAAAATAAAATAAAAATAAATAAATAAATAAATAAAATAAAAATATAAAGGAACAATAAGCAGGGAAGGGTTTAAAAAAAATAAAAAAATCGTGAATATAAGGCAGGTATCCAACACCTGCTGATGGTCCAACCATCATCTCTGTTGAGATTAACGGGTCCTTTTTCAATTTCTAAGGCTTCTATAAGCTTCCAATGATGGAAATGGTCGATCCTCGCGATGACCTTAGCCTCTTCGATGCAGATATGATGGTTAGTATTTTATACATGTTCAGCTAGGGCAGACGAGCGGGATCTTCCATGTTTAATGTCAGCAGCATGCTCACAGATTCTTTTATTTATAGACCGACCCGTTTCACCAATGTAGGGAGTCCCACAAGAACAAGGAATGATGTAGACACCTTTCCCATCCCTAAGGTCAATGGGATCCT
This sequence comes from Pinus albicaulis, assembly GCA_034641835.2. Classification (NCBI taxonomy): domain Eukaryota; kingdom Viridiplantae; phylum Streptophyta; class Pinopsida; order Pinales; family Pinaceae; genus Pinus; species Pinus albicaulis. The sequence goes on along the minus strand of JAXQQM020083377.1, from coordinate 70,814 downwards.
TAACCGATTTGAGAGAGCTGTGAATCGTGTTTAGGGGCTTGAACGACGAAGACACCTTATGCTTCCTAAGGACCCTAGTAATTTTATCAGTGATTCCCTGAATAAACGGAAGAAGCACACTGCTGGACCAATGGTTAGGGTCTCTATTATTTCTAATTGAAAGACCTTTTTCTGCTTTGAGGAAATCTTTAAGGCCTTGCGACTTGATATAACCATTTTTACAAAAGACACTCAATAGATGGGACTTTTATCCCTCAAGGTGAGACTCATCAGATATCCTCAACACCCTCATGGCTAAGGTGTTTAGGAAACCTAATTTTTGAGCATGGAAATGGTGTGAACTAGCATGAAGATATTGCTCAGTATGTGTTTTCTTTCGAAAAACTTGATGGGAGAAAGTACCATCATCTTTTCTAGAGATAAGAACATCAAGGAATGGAAGACTACCATCCACTTCATATTCCATGGTGAATTTTATGGAGCGTGATTGATCATTAAGATGAAGGAAAAAATCATCTAATTTTTCTTTGCCATGCGGCCACACGACACAAGTATCTTCTACAAACCTTTTCCAAAGCTTAGGCTGGAAAAGAGCTAAGGAAAGAGCCTTAGATTCAAAGTCCTCCATAAACAGATTAGCAACAATCGGGGAAAGGGGAGAACCCATGGCAACACTACATGTCTTCTCATAGAATTCTCCTTCAACACTGAAGAAAGTGGAGATTAAGCAGATCTCAACTAAATGGGTTGTATCTGGGTCAGCAATGCGATTAATGACATCAATAGCCTCGTTAATGGGGATATTGGTTTAAATAGAAATGACATCAAAAATGACAAGCCTATCCTCAAGATCCATTTTCACATCCTTCAACTTATTAACGAAAGAAGAAGAATATTTAACAAAGGAGTCTGAACGACCCACAAAAGGCTTAAGCTTATGGGCAAGATACTTGGCGAGAAGATAAGTGCGACCACCAATGGTATTAAGAATGGGCCGAAGGGGGGCACCATCCATATGGATTTTGGGAAGACCATAGATTCTTGGAGTAAGAGGGTTTCTTTCAATCAATGTCTTACTCAAAGAGCTCACCGAGCTACTTGATTTAATAGCCTCAGCGATAGCTTTTGAGATCTTTTTTAAGGGATTTTTAGAAATTTTTTTGTAGCTCCCACTATTCTCCAAATGATGTAACATTTTCATCCTATAATCCTCGTTATTAAGGATGACAGCCACACCACCTTTTTCAACATTAAGAACAACAAGGTCCTTATATGATGGATCACAGAAGCATAGATTCCAAATATATAAATATTCTTAAGATTTATGTTATTAATGTATTGCTGTATTAATATTAATGCATTAATGGTTTTTTTTTTCTCATTAAAACTAATTCTATTTATGAAACATAATAGTACAAAACTACGCCAATTTCAGCTGTGTAAGCCTGATAACTAGGTTTGATGTCCATGCTTTTACAAAAACAACTGAACTGCCCTGAGTGGGAAACCAGTTCCTGAGAGAGAAAGTTTACCGCCCTTAAAAGGGAAACCAGTATACAGTGCATATATTTTAATTTAAAAAAAGACAGAAAACTGGTGAAGCATACAACTTGTACAGCTGATGAAAGCAGCAAAAACAAAAAATTTCCAACGAATATGGAAATCTGTACCATGATGGGTTGAAGGAGAGCAAAATCACTAATCTGGAATTGGAGATTCCGGTTCTTCCACAACTCTGCATCCGTACTCATCTTCTTCCTCTGCATTGTCCTTATTAGGGGTGCTGTCTTTGCTGAGGAAGCCCACCTGCACATTGTCTTTTCCAATGTTGGATTGCCCAATGCCAAGGGGCGAATTAGGACCTGACACATCATTTTTAGCCTGAGATGGTTGAGGGCTAGGCAGGGTGTTGGTGGAGCCGGGAACAAAATCCTGGCCAGTGCTAGCAGAGTCTTCACAAATGGTAATGGTAACAAACGCAGTGAGGATAGGTTTGTCAAGGGTGCAGGCGAAGCGGAATTCCACTCTGTGTGAGGTTTGGCTGAGGGTTGGGCTAGTAGGAGAATGAGTAATAGGGGAAGTAGTCAGGGGAGGGATGGATGGAGGGCACTATTCAGGGTGAGCAGAGTGATAGCCCCCACCACGCAAGGTGCAGCCCCTCTACCATCTAGAATCTAAAAGAAGGCCTCAATCGTCATCCTCCACAGAAGAGCCAGAGGTTGGACTGGTAGAAGGGCGAGGGCGGGTAGGGTGACCTCTGTTTTCCCGTCTCCTAAATCTCATCCGATGTCGAATTCGAGGCATCGCCACCGTGCGTTGCAAGGGATGCTTGGGGCAGAAGGCGCAGGCAGAATTTGGGGAAGACCATAGCAAATCTACAGACTGAGAATGCAAACAAGAGTTAAGATTACAAAAACTGCTTTGAGTGAAATGAAAACCTGGAAGAGTTTCCAGACAGCCAAGGATGGTGCAGCGACACCCAGTTTGGGTGCGAGCACTCGGCTCTGCACAGTCAGTTGGACATGCACCACAAACAGGAGACGGAGAGCTGTAGAAAACACAAGGATCATTCGAATTCTACAGAACGAAAGCCATATCAATTTGAACCGACGGAGCGAGGTGGTGAACCGTCAAGGTGAAATGAATTAATGCATTGCAGGCTGGAAAATTAACTGCATGAGTTATGGCGCTGCAGGGGGCCATATGGCCATTATGTGAGAGTGCCGTCAGGACTCACCAAGGGACTAAAGTCCCATCACTTCGAATCAACATCTGCATCCAGAGTTGTGCGGTCATTGTGCACTAGTATAGTGCAGTTTTGCAACGAGTCTCTTTCATGGATAATGTTGAGGGGACCATGAATGAGCGTGTTGACATTGTCTGCTCCTAGATTTGCTAGGAGATCAGAAACTTCGTTACCTTCTCTTTTGACATGGGAGAAAGAAACTGCTTGGTTGTTTCTCAACCAGTTGCCAATTTGGTCGATTCTGGTAGCCAGACGCCAACTTGAAGCAACCTTAGCCGTGTTGGTGCCTTGGAGGATCTGCTTGACCAAGTTGATAAGAATATGAGAGTCTCCTTCAATAATGGTGGGAGTGTAGTTATAGAGCTGAGTTAGACGCAATCCTTGTAGAAGCCCTTCCAGCTCCACTGAGTTGTTAGCGTCCCAACCTATGGATCCATAATAGAAAGCAAGGGCGTCCCCTTTGGAATCCCTAAAAATACCTCCGAACCCGGCTTGTCCTAGATTTCCTTTTGAGGCTCCGTCGAAATTTATTTTGGTAATTCTAGGAGGTGGAAGGGACCAGCGCACAGGAGAATCAGGGGTGCATCGGCTACTAGAGTTGGGGGCAGGCATAATTTTAAGTTGCCAGTTCTGCCAAATAGCTATTTCTTTAGACTGCTTGGGAGAGTCCTCTTCCTACCAGGATTGAAGAGCAAGAGATTCCTGGAGATTACTAGTGAGGTTGCTCCAGATGATATCCAAAGAAGTGGATTGATTCTTGAAGATTCTCTTGTTTATTTCCTTTCAGAGAGACCATAAGAGGAACCCAGGGATGAGTTGCCAAAAAGTGTTGAGGAGGATACTATTATATGGATGCCTGGGCCGGTTACGAATGATGTATGTTATGTCCCCACCAGGTTTGCTTTTTGGCACCTGAAATAGATTTTCTCCCAAAGAGTGTTTGCCAGAGTGCAAGAAATCATGAGGTGTTGAATCGTTTTGGTGCTTTGATTACAATTAGGACATTGAGAAGGTCCAATGAAGCCTTTTTTGATCAGATTTTCCCAAGTAAGAATTCTTTTGTGGCTGAGCAGCCGGAGAAAAGTGGAAACCTTTGGTCATGTACAGGGAGCCCAAACAAGTTTCCAAATCGAGTCATGGGGTAGAGGTATAGGGTGCATTAGGGAGTAGGCTTCCTTTGTAGTGAACATACCTCTCATAGTGTAGGCCCATCTGAGTGTATCTGGATCCTCGGAGCATTTGATTTTCCTGCGTTGGAGCTCTTCACTGAGGGCATTCCAAGTGGTTTCCTGAGCATGCAGAACTATGTGAGAAGGGTGCTTCCATTGTCTGAACTCATCGTGGCTAGTGTTTAGCCAATGCTGGCTGACTTTGTCCTCCTCCATGCCTGTGCTATTTCTATTGCTGATGTGGGTGAAAGTATCGATTAGCTTTGGGTTTTGCTGCCAGGAGTCGACCCAAAATCTCACTGTGTTGCCATTGTGAATTTCCCAGAAGCTGTGTTGCTGGATGAGTTCACAATGAAGTTTGGCAGCATTCCATATGAACGATCCTGTGTTTCCTGGAGAGAGCCTTATCAGGTCCTCAGGTGATCTATTATTAGCATATTTGGCGGTCCATAATTTGGCCCATGGTGTATGCGGATTCGAGAGCCATTTCCACCATATGCGGGCTCCCATGACCTCATTGCTGTGTGAAGGATTCCTGAGCCCAAGTCCTCCTTCTTCTTTCAGAGAGCATACTGTATTCTAGTTGACTAAAGCCCACTTTCGATTTTGACCAGAGGATCCCCAGAGGAATTTACTTTCCAAAGTTTTGATCTGTTTGAGAACCCATTTCGGAGCAGCTAGAACAGAGAAGAGATAAAGGGGCATAGACTGCAGCACTGCTTTGATGAGAGTGAGCCTACTTGCCATGTTGAGAGCTTGAAAGGTCCAATAAGAGAGTCGAGCTTCCAGTTTTTCCAAGAGAATGTTCCAAGAGGAGTGCTTGATAGCAGAGTCGATGAGAGGTGCACCAAGGTATTTGGCAGGGAGGGAAGCAATGGAAAACCCCAGTATGCGGGCAATGCTAGCTTGGGTTTGGGGAGGAGTATTGAAGAAGAATACCTGGGATTTGGACTCATTTAAGGACATACCAGAGGCTTTGGAAAAAAGGTTTAGGATGGCTTTAAAGGAGCGAGCTTCTTGGACAGAGAGGTGTCCAAAGAGCATGTTATCATCCACAAATTGCTGGTGCGTGATAGCAGGCGAGCCATGAAGAGAGATGCCACGCAATGTATTAATGGTTTAAAATTTAATAATATTTTATAATGTATTAATATTAATGTATTGATAATAATAGATTATATTAATGTGTTAATGGTTTTTAATATATTGATATTATTTACATTTCTACCATTAATTTTAGGGTATAATAAATTTTAAGATAACCTTTATATGCTTATACATTTTTTATTTTATACTTTTAAATTAGTTCATAATAAGCTATTTTTAAATTTACTATCATAAAGAAATATTATCCCAAAAAAACATAAATAAAAATTATTGTTAATAATAATAATAAAATCCAAAACAACTTTAAAAATAACACTATTATCATTAGTAATATTATTAATAAAAAAATTATTAATAAAAAGACTAAAACAAAATTAATGTTGTTTAAGAAAAAATGTTAATAAAATTATTAATCATAATTTTTTTTCATAATTATTATCCTTTAAAGTTATTAACCTAATAACATTAAAGTTTTTAATAACATTAATATTAATAATATTAATGAGACGTTCTTAATATTAATATATTTAGTTTTAATGTGCTTATTCTGCCCTCTTTTTTTAAATAACAATTGGTATACAAAAGTCAATCTATTAGTAACATAACAGATTTCATAATCGCATGTTAAATGTTATTTGTTTGTAATACATGTATGTACAATCATATTCAACCTTATTCAAAATCTTAGTATTTACATTTATAAATTTTCATGGATAATAAAGTTAATAATAATAATTTTTTTTTTTTAATTTCTGTTATTAAATTTTAATATTTAGTTAATACAAAATTGACTACAAACATCATATTTATCCCGTTTCAATAATTTAAATTTGAATGCTTCATATGTGATAGCTTCATACCAATGTTCTTGATATATTAAATATACTAATGTGAATTTGAATTTTATTCAAATTATTATTCAATGCCAGAAATGCGACATTACTATATTATTATATTAATTATTCAGAGTCACAATGTGAGATTACAAAATTAGGGCTAAATATAAGAGTTAATAATATTCAAATTTTCAATATTGAGGTTTATAATATTGTGTTTAATATTGCTTTTATAATATTACATTACTAAGTTAAGGATATTTTTAAGACATTTATTTAAGACAAAAGAAATATTTTGTCTTAAAAAGTTACTTTTTATTTTAGTTATTTTACATTAAAATTTAATAACAATTGAATTTTTTTAAATATAAAATTTAAGTAAAAAGTAGTTTGAGACAAAATTTTACATTTAGGATAGAAAAAATTTGAGAGAAAAAATACTTTAAGACAAAAATGATTTAAGACAAATACTTTAAGACAACTTTATATTTAAGACAGACAACTTGAGACAGAAATATTTTAAGACAAAACTTTATATTTAAGAGGAAAATAGTTTGAGACAAAAATATTTTAAGACAAAACATTATATTTAAGACAAGTGGAGTTTGAGACAAAAATATTTTAAGACAACACTTTATATTTAAGACAAAAAGAGTGAGACAAAAATATTTTAAGATAAAATTTCATATTTGAAACAATGACAACTTAAGACAATGACCATTAAGGGGAAACCAATTTAACACAATTAGCAATTAATACAAAACCATTAGGATTGTGGAAGTTTGCACTGAAATTCCATGAGTGGATAGTGGATAATTATATTTTTTATTTTTGAAAATAGATATTTAAACCACATGAAATTTAATCATGTCATTTTTATTTCTTTTATATTATATTTTTATTTTTTCATTAAACCACATTATAAAAATATAATAAATAAATAGTTAAAAAATATTACTTTTTGGTTGGACACTCAAGGGGATTTAACTTTGAAACTCATATTTTTACATAATAATTCATAACAAGGTAATTTTCAAATGAGTTACATTCCATGAATGGAAATTTTTTATTTTTGTAAATGTGTGAAAAAATGTAAATTAATTCAACTAAAACTTTGATATAAATTTGCAAGAAATTAAATACAATATAAGGAGATTTAAAAAAAAAAAAATTTCTCAATTGTTATATATATATATATATATATATATATCAAAACTAAGCATAAATAAATTAAAAAAAAAATACAAATTCATCCATATATGCATTTTAAACCTTCATTTTTTTTTTGTTTCTAAATGAAAATCAAAATTTTGATTCTTGCATATGTCTTATAGTCACATCTCAATTTTATTTCCACAATTGAACAAATATATCAAATAGATAAATAACAATAATTTAATTATTTCATAGATAAAGTTTTAGTATTTAAATTTGTTCTTATTGTAAAAAACTTTCTATATATATATAATGCAGTTTAATATTTTTTTTTTATGTTAATTTATTACTAGGTACTAAGATGTTCATATTAGGTATCAAGATGTTAGTAAATATTTTCATCTTGTAATTAGAAAACCATGAATGCATTATTAAGAAACCTAGTAATATTAGTAATTGATATCATTTCAAACTAGGGAATTACAGTTATATGATTTATCTTCCTCACTTAATAGAGATATATGTAAATAAATTGTGAAGGAGGTTGAAAGAGCACCTCTAGCATAAAATTTAATTTAACTTAAAAATCCATTGTCATGCCCCAATATTCATCCATATCGGAGGCTGACTTAGCGCACCCAGATGCCCCATCACTATAGGTTTGTGGTGCATTTGACTCATTTCATCTCATCGATTTGCTCAATCTAAAACTATGTGATTATATACTACAAATCTCTTTTTATATTTCACTATCATTAAAATTCATAAGTTTAACACTTATTGAAGTATGTAAGTAATAATCCCATACAATTATGCCTTAACATAACAATATGAAAATGATATGAATGAAAGTAATATTATAGAATAAACAACCTAACTAGCCTAACAATTGTCAAATATTCAAATGTGTTACAATAAAGTGAACTCTAGTCTCGTATAAAAATTTTAATTATAAGAGCACAAAACTCATACAAACTTATCACCAAACTTCTTATTTCATTTACAATCATTGATCACAACTTTGTCATAGATGAAAATTGTTTCACTTGATAGAAATAGTAAGTACTCTTGTCTACATGAAATGTATGAAGAGTTAAATTAAGTGAAGGAAAGAAAGTTAACTCTAATTAAGTCTAATATTAGAATTCAATTGAATAAAAGTTAGAAAGGTAATTCCTTGTGACGAAAAGCTAAGTGAAGGAAAAGAAAAATGTATATTTATGTTAAACTGAAGCTCAAAAATTTTAGTTAAAGTGTCAAGTCATAGTTTGCAAGAAGAAAATAAAGTTAGAGTTTGCATGATTCTATATTTATAAACTTTAGTGCTTATATACTCATGGGGTCATTGTAATGTGAAGTAAGAAGAGATAATAACAACAACTCAGTGGATGTATATGAGAGAATAATTAATTAATAAAAATTATTTATTCAAGAAGAAGATTGTGTACTTATTTGTCTTGTGTTTGCATGCTTATATTTGCATGTAAATAAAAATTGGTATCAGAGAAATGTTTAGCAAGGTTTCAAATTACCAAACAAGTTAAGAATGTCATGAGCTACCTCCACTAAGAGCCTTGGCTATTGTGAGTAGTCTACAGATCGAATTTTGCATCCACTAATCCATAAGTATAAACTAGAGCTCGTTGAGAGTTTTTAAACCCAACTACTAAAATATTAGGGTGAGTAGCCTATACAGCCACACCACCATGTCAAGATTAAAGAGCCACCACCACTGACCAAAGAAGGAGTATCCACAATAAGTTGTAGCCATGAGTGCATAGAAGATATTTGTGCACTTTCTAGTAGTTTTTGGGAGACACCATTAAAGTGAATGTTAAAATTTTTATTTTAAAAGATAATCAAGTGTATGTGACGTTAATTTATAGAAGGCTAACACAATAAGGAAAGAATATAGAAGACAAAACAAAGACTACAACCATGGCTCACAAAGTAATAATGAAGTAAACAAATAAAATAAATCGAGAGGAAGAGCCAAAGTATTTTTAAGATCTCATAGAGATTCTCTCCACAATCGAGGCATCTAAAAGACAAGCAGACGAAGTAAAAAAATTCTAGGATGAATGGATCATGATAAATTTGGGAACACTTGAAAAATTTACTAATAAAAATTTAAATTTTTAGGAACTATCAAAATGAAAAAATTTCTTCTATGTGAAGAGTTGATTGAGTATTAGTCTAATAACCCATATTATGAAGTATGTGATATCTTAGTATTATATCTTATAAATCATGCCTTGGATGGGAAATACTTATTAGGTAGAAAAATCTACATCTTCCTAGGAAGCATGGGAGACCATGGTTGTTGGATGGAAAACTATGGGCATTCGGGTGGGGGAAGGGCTTTGGGCTTAATGTGAATTTTTAGAAGTATAATTTCCTAGAAAGGAAAGTGACATAAAGCAACAAATTATGTTAGAGTCTGTTGAAGAATTAATTGAAATTTAACTATAGTTCTGAGATTAAATGAGCAAGACTCTAGGAGGAAAACAGAGCTTGGAGAATCCTTATCAAATGTGGATGATGCTCATCAAGACTATAAAAGTGAAACCCATCATGAAGAAATGCATATGGATTAAGAAGGCACATAAAATATCACAGAGTGAGAAGTTGAAGCCCCTACGCGTGAGGTAGAATAAGAACATATAAATTCTCGAGAACCCCACTGTAACATAGATGGTGAAGATGATGGTGAATCCCACTCTGACAAGACACATGTGGATGGTGACTGAAAATTGAATAGTAAGTTGATTAATCAAAGGATATCCCTTGTTGATGATTGTAAATATTCTAATAAAGAAGTGATTAACATGTGTGATCTAGTTGGTATGATTGTAGTTTATGATGACCTCTTTGCATAAGAGTTTGAAGCATTTAAGTTTGAGAATAACAAAGAAAATTTTCATATAAAGTAATGGTTTGTAGATATGAATGTGCATCTCTCATGAATCCAACTAAAAATGATGAATTTGGTGAAGTTGAAACTGTTAATGAGCATGTGCATGATCAGATATATCACCACAAAGTGGATAAAAAATATGTTGATGAAATTTTTGGTCTCTTTTTCGAAACAAGTATTGATTGTGGAAATATCGAAAGTGCCATGTTTGATGAAGAATTTAAGGTTGAAGCTACCAATGTAGCAGCAATTTGTAACAGCCCTAGTCAGAAGTCCATGTAATTTTTAATAAAGTTAACATAAGACCTTGGTCTAAGGACACATATTCCAAGTTGAATGTAGGGTGAAAAAATCCTAATGGGTGCTCATTTTGGTTTATTAATGGTTATGGAAAATTTCAAAGGAAATGGAAAAGGATTTGGAAAGACATGACACATTTATTGGAATTTTATTTATGAAAATAATGGAAAATAGGAGAAAAGGGAGGTGAAATTTCATAGGTTACATGTGAGGATTAAAATGAAGGAAAATAATGAAGAAATGAAAAAATTAGAGGCCTTATTGATAAAAAGGCTTATGAGGATCAGTTGGTATATTTTGCGCAAACTTTTTTTGAGTTCAGTTTTGGAGCTCTCATTCTATTCTTTGTCTCATACTCTTGGACACTTTTAGTTTTCTTAGAAAAATCTTGGAGGAGTGTGGCATACTTGGGATTTAAAGCAATAAGGATAAGGAAAATAAGGAAAGCACAAGAGGACAAACAGATCAGTAGCTATAGCGGGTTTTTCCTATAGGTACTGAGTTTCATGTATAATTCTCTTACTATATCTGGTATGCATGGCATATGCATGTGGTTATTTTGTTATGATTTATCATTGGCATGGGGGATTGCATGGATTAACAATTGTTTTACCTAGCCTTTCTATTTCTTTGATAGCCATGGTGTTGTGGGTTTTAATTTTATTTTTTGGTTGCTTTTCTTGTGCCTTTGGTTGTGGGTTGAGTTATTAGTTCCTAGAAGCCTTGGTTGGAAAAATTCTCTAGAAGCCCTTAGTGGGTTGAGTTACTAGTCTTGGAATCCCTATTTGGACAAATGATCTAGAAGCCCGACACCAACTATGGGTTGAGTTACTTGTCCTGGAAGCCCTCATTGGAACAAACACATTCAAGACTTGGAAAACTTAGGTAGAGACCAATATGGTGATGGTTAGTGATGTTCGACTGTGAGATGGAATAAACCATTGAGGGTTGAGGTGGTTTGGCCTCTGGAAGCCCTGGTTTTGTTTTTATTGATTTTTTCTACAAGATCCCATATTGATGCTTGGAATATGGCATCGGGGTGGCTGGTTGAAAGAAAGATTTTCTTTAGCCTAGCCTACGGTCGGGTGGTTCATGGAAGTCCCATACCTGATCAGCCTATGCGATAATCAGTAAGAGCTCTTTATCCTTGGTATTTTATCGGTAAATATACTTGTTTATATGTGGCTTATATCTTTGTTATATCCTTTATATTTCTCTTGGTTAAATGTTGGTTATGATTGAGTTTTATGGTAGTGATAATGTATGGCTCTAATCTTGTTTTTCTTAATCACTAAATTTACAATGACTATATGGCTTCATAAATGGTAATGCAGTTATTATGGTGAGGCATCAATTCTTCTTAGTGATTCTCAGATAATTGTGAGACCTTTGTGCTTGGGTTTGTTGTTTTAAATGGTAGAATGCATATTCGTGAGATGTTTGGCGAAATGGTTGTCATGGCTAGCAAGGGTAAACTTAAGTCCTTATTCATGTATTTACATTTTTATCATTGTTTCAATGTTACTTTCCATTTATCAATGTTTCATGGAGTTTTTGGTAGTGTCATGAGTCGTGGACCTAAAAAGGTGGCTCAAAATCTAGAGTCATTGGAACAGAATTACCTAGAAAAGTGCCTAGTCGTAGGCGTGCCTTGTTGTGGGAGTGACTAGAGGTTCCAAGTCACATGTGTGCCCATGTGAAGGGAGCGATTAAGGATTTGATGCAGAAAAATGTCAGTTTATCCCAAGGGTTGGTCACATGGATGGATTTGATGGATCCTGGGGGTTCTGTTGCAAGTTCAGAAGGTCAGGTTGGTCGTGTTCCGTGAGTTTGACTTCCTTAACTTATATATAGGGAGTTGAATCATATCAAAGTAACTCTTCATCACATGTTTTCCCCGGTTGGCGGTTACTTGCATAGATGTGGGAGGAGGTTGTTATAGAGTGGTAGCATAGCATGTTTCCATTATCCTTCGGTGATGTTTGATTTTCGTTCCGCTTGGATGAATATGTTGTCGTATGTACATGTCGGTTTCATATAGGTCCTTGTGCTTGTGATCTATTTGCTTTTTGTTTATGCCTCGCATTGGTCATAATTGATAGGGGAACCCACAATAGTTGTGATAAGGGGATTAGGGGCAACATTATCACAACCCATAAGCATTTAACCCATAACCACTAAAGTCCCTATCCATTTAACCCCAAATCTACAATCCATTAACCCCTACACTCATAGCTCATAACAAGCTAACCCCTTGATCCCTTAAACTCCAAGCCACTGACCCCTTAACCCCTAACCCCTAGCTTAGTATCCTTAAACCCCATAAACCGTAATCCGATATCCTCTGAAACTTTGACCCTTAACCCTTAACCTGCTGACAGCTAATTACGATAACCCTCTAGCACTTAACCCTTAAATCCCATGACCTATAAGGCCTTGATGGCTAAGAATTAACCCTTAAATCCCTTAACCACTAAGCCATTAACCTCTAACGCTTAAAACTTCTATACCTCAACCCCATAACCCGTAAACCACATAATCCCTAACCCTTTACCCTTTATCCTTAGCCCATTACTCGTAAACCCTTAAACCACTTAACTCTTAGAAACCCTTACCCTTTATCCCCAACCATAGGTGCTCCAACATTAATATTATTGGGCATATTATGGTTTTTCCTGCTAACCGATCCAAATACAACCTCTAAGCACTATTAGGGTTCAAGGAGAAGAGCTACAAGGTCCCCAAATCTTATCTACATTTTATGGACAATCACATTTCCCCAAAATATTGTACACAAATTTTCCCTGGTGTATTGGAGTTTGCAAAATACATAATATGTTATAAGTAATCCTAATCCTAAGAATCAACTTCCATAATGACTAGGAGGCCTTAAAAATAAAAATAAAACTCTTAACTTGTACCTAAAATTACTAAAATTTACTATCTTAAAGATGTAATTATAAATTCTACAGAATTATATGGAAATAAGGAAACCAACTTCTGCTCCTAGAATTATCTAATACGTTATCAAGGATAAATACAAATTTTGAAATAAATTGTTTAAATTACTGTCTTGCATCAATAGATACCAATGTATGCTTGTAGGCCACCCTCTTTAATAATAGTAATACCAATGTCCTTTACCTGGAATGAACTCATATAATTCTCTCTTAGATTCTCTCTTAGAAACTCACCTACTTGAACTAAAATTCAAACATAACATATGCCACTTCTACTTGTATTCCCACCTTCACTTTCTTTTCACTTGTATTGTATCCCAAACTACTAATAAAAGGTGCTTTCAAGTCAAAATTGGAATAAAAAGTTGGGATTACCTATAGGCTTTTAAATTCATAGGGTGGTTGGTTTGGAATGGATCCACTTTTCTTAGGCTATATCTACTACTTGACCTTCCTCTAGCTCAAACAATTAGAACACATTATTAAGTGTTTCTTCCTCTTCTTTTTTTGTGCTGATATATATCCCCATAGGCTAATCAATACCTTACAAACTAAGGCTTCATTTTAGACAATCATGATCAATTTAACTGAAGATGCTCACCTCCTTGTGCCATCACTTATTTTTTCTCTTCCAAATTTCTTGACATATTATCCCCACTTATTCTTGTCTCCAAGATCTTTACAATGATTAAATCTCCCTATTTGAACAAATTTTTCATATTCTCTTGACACGTTTGAAACCTTTTGAACTCTTTTATGTGTGCCTATATTTTTGAATCCTCACTAAGAATCATTTTCATTACCAAATAATTGTGATGAATCCCCTTCATTCTATTCATCCACCACTTCTTAATTATTGCATTTTGACTAAAATCCTATTTTTCCCAATTGACTGCATGTGCTTCCTCTATGACACCATATTCCCTTAGTTATTCAATATCATTCAATCCATTCTATGACACCTCCAACCATTGGTGCTTACACTTCAATGGTAGGAGAAATAAAAAAACACATAAGATACGTACGTGAAATAATAATGATCAAATAGTAAGGGACATATAACTTTTAATTATTATAATATATTTATACACGGGTTATATCATGCCAATTAATAATTTGGTTAAATATCAATAATGCTAACAAAATTCCTTCCAAAAAATAACAAACACAAGGAATAACATACCAAGCCAATATAGAGATTCACCACTTGACCTTCCATATAAGCCAACATTGACAATCATATTACTTTAATGGGGCAAAAGTACAAGAAATTTCTATCCCTCATGCAAGTGAATATGGGGAAACGACCAAAGATAAAATATCTCAGGTTTGTTTTGGTTGGGTTAGGTTGTTTTCGTTTTCATGTTTTTTTTATTTTTCTTTTCTGTGGAAGGTGATAATATGAATTTTCCACCACCCTGCCCCTGCTTGACCCATCTCTCGATCCAGATCCAAATTCAATATCTTCCCCAGAGAATGCCAGTGATTAATCCTCATTAATTTACGTATCGTTCAACTAGGACTTCGGTGTTTTTTTTTGTGGCTCAGGGTAGGGTTTCAAATTTGGACTTCAACTATTTTTATTGTGGTATGGAAGAGGGTTTCTAGGATGGAATTCGGTTTTTTTGTCTGTGGTATAGATGAGGGTTTCCAACTTTACAATTGTGATCCGTTTAGGGAAACCTCTAGAATGGAATTCAACAATGGCGATATTGGTGTTGTGGAGATGTTATTCGGCTGTAATATTTTGGCCCTCATGGGCGGGGTTTCGACTCCCCAACACTCGCCTAATAAGTTCATGATCTGGGATGATCATTATAGTTGTTGCCTTAGGGAATTATCCTTCAGATCTAAGGTTCGAGCCGTGAAGCTAAGATGGGATCGGATTGTGGTGGTGTTGGAGAATGATATTTTTTTGTACCATTTTGTCGATTTGAAGTTGGTGCATCATATTTAGACAGTGGAAAACCATAAGGGTTTGTTTGATGTTTCTCATGCACCCAATATCTTTTTTTTGGTCTACTCATTCTTGTAACATGGGAAAATGTGAGTCGAGCTCTATGGTCTCAAGAGAACCATATTCGTAACTACCCATGACTCTTGCATTGCCTTCTTTGTGCCCACCTTAATGGAAACCTCCGTGCGTATGCTAGTACGAAGGGGACTCTTATAAGGATCTTCAACACCCTAGACTCCACTCGATTGCAAGATGTATTGCTTGCATCTCTAACTATTTTGTTTGAAACATTTTTGTTGGCCGTTAAAATCCCCATCAATCATTAGTTAAATTCTCATGCTTTGAAGGATTGACCTTAAAAGAATGTTTTATATTAAGGTATTATACATCCTCATGGTCTCTAATATTTCACTTTATTTCAACAACTCAACCCTCCTTGAAGAATCATTGTCAAGACTTTGATCCATAACAAGAATTATGTCGTAATACATCTATAGATATATAGAGATTAAATTATCCCCTATCCACCACTATATTATACACGTTGATTCAATGGATAGGAGTTTGTAGTTATCATTAAATGGAATCACTTCTAACCAATATTGATCTCTATTTCTCTTGTTGTTTGTTCTTTTCCAGTTATTAATACTATGTTTCACTTTTTGGCTTGGGCTCTTGAGAGCACAAGAGGTAAGCCCGGAGTGGTCACTCCTTAAAAGCTTGTTGGCTTGAGTTCTCTCTCTTGTTAAAGAATATGATAAACAAATGATAACATTATTTATTTATTCGAGTGAGTGCCCAATCAATTCGAAATAGTAAGCTATTGATTAGAACCTTTAATCTACCCAGAACATGTGTGAAAGTTGGACTCAATAGCTTTATATATGTGCAGTTGTTTTGGGGTTACTAACTCGGTATCACATAGTATATGTGGTATATGTACTGGAAAGACCACCTATCAACCTATCTAATTGGCCGTGGGTAGGATTAAAAAAAATTAGTACCCTTTTAAACTTGTTGATTCATAGTTAAACTTTATGAGCACACATTAGTCCGTTCTTGTTTTTTTATTTATGGAGACATTTACCATGTCCATTTTCATAATAAATAAATACTTGGAATTTAGGACTTCCATTGTCTATGTAATCAATGTAAGTTCCGCTACAAACAATTGTTTATGCATCGTTAAAACAACCTTAAAGAGTAGTGCAATCTTAGTTATATTCAATTTACGTTGTCGATCTGTTTCAGCGAGGTTGTGATGTTAGAGATGATATACTTACCAGGTTGGGGAATATTCTACTCGGACTTCTCCGCTATGAGACTTGCATTGATACGACCTAATGTTCCCATTTTTTTTAAAGCTAGCATAAAAAAGCTCCCCATTCAGTCGTAGTCTTAAGCTGTAGTGTCAGAACTCAAGGTCTTAACACTCTTGCTTGAAGGTCTAGAATTCTTAGTCCTTATTCATTAGCTGCATTGAATTCCTTAGCGTCGCCTCCCTTTGTAGCTTCTAAGTAGAACCACTAGTGAGAAAGGTTTACACGAATAGATAGAGATGTATAGAAAGTACTAATTATCCATCGATATATGAGCTCACATGGAGAATTATTACTTGTATGTTCGCTTTAGCTCAACATAGTTCAATATATCTCTTTAGCTCAGAATATTAATTATATTTATAACTAGTTGTTACTAGTGTTATATACTTGTACTAAATATTAGCCCTAAAGCAAATGTGTCATCCATATTTTCATAGGGCTCCTTTTCATACAACCAATAATATTGGATATCTACAATTAAATTATCCATTTGTAAGACAAAAGAGGAATAATCAACACCCATTCATTCCGTCTTGCCTTGCACTTAAGTCAGAGCCATACGGTATTTGAAGTTATCCTCTTTCTTCTAGTTTCAATGAACCCATATAGACTGATGAACAAGCTCTACTAAAGTAACTACTACCCCTCATGAAGAAATGTATGGTGTGGCTTGGCTGTTGTGCCCTATGTAAATTCGATATGGAGGATTGTCTACACTTAGTTATTCGTTTCCCCTTCGCAATGGATATATCGAAAGATGTTTGTTCTCTATTGCAGATTCAGGTTGGTGGAGACAATTTTTCAATTGTTGCTAGGATTTTCTCTTGGGAACACCAATCGAAATCTTTCAGGACTCTCCCATTATTAACTTTCTGGGGAATTTGGCATTCTAGGAACGAAATCATTTTTGAATGTATTATTCCTGAAGTAGCAGTTTGAATTCATCTATACGAAAAAATAAAAGAATCTCTAAGATTTACCAATATAAGCTCTTTAATTTTATATCCCTGCCATTTCCAGTGGAATATCATCTAGCCAAATGGTTATATGAGTGGATACAAAGTTATTTAATTTTGTAACCCCTCCATCTAAATATTTAGCCAAATTGCTTTGTTCGTGGAGATTGACTATCACCATGAATGGTAGGCGGCTACACTACCTTTTATAACAAGACATCAATCATATATGGCTGAGATTTAGCTTCGAAAGAAAAAATGAAATAACAAAAATGTAGTTGTCATATCCTTCTACTTCCATGTATACTTCATGTATTAATATAACTATTACAAATTACAAAATTACAGGTACATTTGCAGTGGGGCTTTGGTTCAGTTGGACAGTGACGTGGAGTTTTATGATTACTTGGCCTACTTGGGTTCCACTTTTATATAAAATTTCCAACATAAATGTATGTATTAAATAAAGGCAGAGAAGGTGTTAATATAAAAGTTTGGTATTTTTTTCCAATGTCATAAATAATGTAGATGTGTTTCAGTGAAATTTAATAAATTAAAATAGTTTACTTAGATTTAATTGGTAATTATGAATATTTTTATTTTTATTTCTTTATAATAATTATATTTTTATTCTCTTGAATAATTAACACTAATACTGTCATAATAAATATTTAGATTTCATTAATAAAAAGTAATGTTTTTAGTTTTCATTCTATGTCGATATTGTGATAATAGATGTTTATATGTCATTAATAAAAAGTAATTTTTTTAGTGTTTTATTAGTAAAAAAGTTACCAAAAAAGGTTTAGTTTATAGTTTCCTTCTAATATTTATGGTATGTGTTCCATAATGAAAAACTGCATCTCATTTTAAATGTATTTACACACTCTGTAATGTTTGAGAGGATATTAGGAGAATATATTGGTTTGATTTTTTGAAATTGACTATTTCATTGTCCCAATCTCAATTGGGGATAATATATTTGTTTGAGTTTTTGAAATTGATTTTTTCATAGCCCCAATTTCAGTTATCCAAGTCGATTATATGTTGAAAATTTTGCAATATTTGGGAAATTTTGTTTATGCTTCCCTCTGCTCCAAGTTGTGCCAAGTTATATCATCAAATGCAATATTTATTTATTTTTATTTTTATTTTTCATTAGGCCTAGCATTAGTTGGGCTTAGCCACTCTATTAGATAAAAGAATGAACTACCTACCGATGAGATGCTAACTCCCCCTCGGATAGTTTAACTCCCCCAAAGGTGGCTTCCATCTTCAACCCCTCGCCATGAAATTTGAACCTAGACTTGGTGGGGACCAAATACCACAAAAACCAACAGTGTACACCTCATGGGTTATCAAATGCAATAACCAAAGTGGAAAAATAAATCAGTTTTGTCATCTAATCGACTTACTGTGACTTTCCCATGGTAGATTTTGGTGTCTTACAATCCACCAAGACCAACGTGGTGATAAAAAATTTAGTTGGAAAAATATTATGCTTGGCCATTCCTATGGCAATAGAAAAAACTATATTTGACCATATTCACTCTCATTTCCTATCACAACCTAGTATTTTGGTGGCAAAGTGACGATGGTACAATTGGAGTGGTTTTAATCATCTTGTGAGTTTAAGATTGAATAATGAGGATTAAAAGGGATGACAACAATTAAAAACATCTCCACTATTCAATATAGAATCGTCCTTCCAAATCCAAATTATCCAGGTTGATTCTTCTTTAAATTATTAATATTACATTGTATTTTGAGCAATTTTTCCTTACCACATCCAATGAATGGACACTTTCAATTTTTATACATCTTATCACTCGTTGACATGTGACATGTGAAATCTCTCTATTTATGCACCTAATTGAATTCATAAATTTGACTTACACTCCACACAAAAATTCACCTTTTTTGAAATATAAATAAGATGTATTTGGTTACAATGGAAATTTGTATAATCATTTTTAGTGTTTGAAATCTATATTGTTGTAGAGTGCATATCGTATTTTTATTTTTATCGTCATCATAATGGAGGTTGAATTCAAACTAATGGAAATTTTATTCTTCTACCCTTCTTCTTCTCATGATGTTTAACTTGTCTAAATGATAGGCTTTGATCAATTCTGTTTTTTTAGTCTTATTTGTCATGTTCCTTTCTGTTAGATAGCGTAATTTAAGTCTGACTCTCTATTCAAGGTTTTAATTATGAGAGAGATGGACTACGACTTTGTGAGGAAAAAATGTTTATTGTTTTTCCAAGAATAAAATTATAATTGGAAAATGCTAAAAAGTACTAGGCACCTATATATTGTTAGTCTCTAAATGTTAGTGTGATTTAACATATTATAAATGAATTTAATTAGAGTGTAGTAAGAATTACATTGATTAATTAAATAAATAACCTTTAATGAATTCAATAAATCTAATCTCATTAAAATGTTATGCTCAAGTAGGGTTTTGAAGCAATAGCTTGTGGAAGAAGATTTTAGTGCCTGAAACATTTTATTACTAAATTTACTTCCACGAGAGTTATTATCCATAACTGTATAATAGGAATAGATTTTAGGAAATATTATATATTTTTTTGTTGTGTTTCCCAAAGACAAAACCCAAAAAATAAATGACATAAAAAATATCCATACATCAAAATTGGTTTATAAACTCTTTAAATGTATCTTTTAACAATAAAATATAAATTCTAAATATGAACCCCTTACTAAGTGTATATTTTAACAATAAATTCTAAATTCTAAGTATGAAACCCTTCCTAGTCTCTCTTATATCTCCTAAAATGAAAAAAAAAACTAAATTATAGTTTATTTTTTACAACACATCCACTTTCTATTCTCGGGCATTCCATTCACCCGCATTGAGGTATGCTAGTTTTATACCTTTCTAAGCTATGTTTGTGAGATCTCCTAGGATGTATAGTGTGCTTTTGAAAGGCATTACAAAAAAAAAATATCTGGGGTAAAAAGTTATGTTAATATTATCAATCAGTTTTG
This sequence comes from Pinus albicaulis, assembly GCA_034641835.2. Taxonomy (NCBI): domain Eukaryota; kingdom Viridiplantae; phylum Streptophyta; class Pinopsida; order Pinales; family Pinaceae; genus Pinus; species Pinus albicaulis. The sequence goes on along the minus strand of JAXQQM020083377.1, from coordinate 50,375 downwards.
ATGAGGAATGGTTTGATTATGTTGGAAGTGCAATCTTTGATTAGGTTTTATTATTCCTTTTGGTATTTTAATGCAACATGATAGTAGCAACAAGAAACACTGGTTGTGATCATTGGGAAATGTTCAAGAATGAGAAAGAGATAGGAGGTAATGCAAAGGATCACGACCGGTCTGCTTATGCTATAAAAACTACATCCATGTTCGCACCCTTTGTTCCTTCACTTGGCTCTGATCGTGGAATCTGCTCAAATCCTGGTGCCTAGATCCTTCTTAGACCTAACCACACCGATTGGGTGAAGCTAATTGGAGACCATGGGGTCACCAGGAGACTTGGAGAGAATGAGGGAGTGGTGGGGGATTGGGGTGGAAATTTGATCTTATGATAGATGATAGTGGTTTGGCTCGAATGGGAAGTAGAATTATACTTGAAAAATAAATTATTAATGCTTAGAATGGTGGAAAGTTTCTTATAGATAGTGTTTATGGCAAGTCAAGCACACCTACCTGATCCTTAATCGCCATATTGAAGCCTTCCACCATATATGGCAGTCAGAACGCAGACTCTTCCTACCCTCCAGAAGGAAAACTTCGAAATACAAGTAGGTAAGGAAATACAAAATGAAACCCCAATGGTTGTTTCTTCTTCCTTTCTAATGCCTTCAATGAAAATGTAAATAAACTATTTGATGGTTATTGTAGAAAAGACCTCTATCCCTAAATCTAGTGGCCTCAAGGCGCAGTAGCCTCATTTATCTGATCAGAAAGCTCTAGCCTCCATCTTCCCTCACAAGGTAGAGAATAATACCAAGTGTGGAGTCTCTGGATCATTTTCTTGTGCTAAGAATGGGTGAGTTGGGATTTTATCTCGAGCTGCTCTGGGTGATATTACGAATGGGGTGGAATTTCCAAACGCTGTGGAAACTAAAGAAAAATAGAGGAAGGAACAAGATAATATTATGAAAATGGGTCGTAATGAGCTTACAGATGACGAAAAAAAATATATTATGCTTGGGTTGGAGAGGGAATCGAGAGGGTTCAAATTAGTAGTAAATACATGGAGGCGATGAAGAAGATAATTGTAGAAGAAGGTATATGGGTTTTTTTAAGGCCAACTCTATTTTTTTGTTGGTATCTATGTGTATTTTTAGGTTTTTTTCTTTGCATGTGTTTTATATTGGGTATATTTTTTCTCTCCATTTACCGAAAGACTCATATCTAAAATCCATAATGTGTCCAAGTTTCAAGAGAGACGTTTTTTGACCCAGTTCAAATACCTACACGACCAATAGACACTCACATTGTCACCTTCCCTTGGGAGGTCTTGATTAATATGAAATCATCACATTGTGTTTTCTTACAAGTAAATTCACTAACACTGCACTGGCTAGTTCTCCATCATTTTGTGGCATCGGCTAAACCAGGGGGAGTGAATAGATAGGGAGGATGCTTAGATAGTATCTATAACAAGCATCCGATCCAAATAGCTTAGCTAGAGTCTCAAAACCAATCATCCAAGTCTCACTACCTGCATATCAAGCGTAGATAATATAGATCGACCACATTCGAGCTAAATGAGTCAAGCCAAGGTTTATTCACAGTTCTCTCTGGGGTAACCTGGTATATTTCCCTCCTTGTAACCTAGGTTCCCTTTTGATTTTCTCTCGCTTGACGAAATTCAATAGTGAAAAGTTATAACCCAGCCTTCTTTGCTCTATTGGGTATGTGTTATATTATTTCCACGAATAATCAGATGTGGGGGGTGAGAGGGGGGGGGGGGGGGGTCACAGTGGGGGTGGTAGCCCCTCCTGTCGGGGTCCGGGGCAGCGCCCCGACGAAAATTTTTGGTCCTTAATTTCTAGTGGGCGGTCCGTGCCAATGGTTTTGTGCATGGTTTTGCACATGGTTTTGGGGTACGATGGTTTTTAGCCCCTAGTATTTTGTAGATATGGTCAAGGGAACTGTGGTTATGATCTAATCCAAGGTTAATGGATTAGGGTTTATGTATGCTTCGACATGTATATATGTGTGTTATAACACTAAAAGGAATATAATGAAAATCAAGCTGGTCATCCTGATTTGTGATCCAGGGGAAAATCTCCGTGTTTATCTATTTTATGTTTTATGCTCTCGCTATTGTTTATTTCCTGTTATAAGATCCGTGTGCAGATAATTTATGTTCAGGGTTAAGACCTACATTTGGTATTAGAGCAGTTTTGGCTTCAAGGGGACGCCTTTGCTGCTGATGGTTTTTTACTCGGGCCTGAGGTAGACCCTATTCAGTGGGAGATCTACGGGATTGATTCTTGTGGTGAAAGAAGATGGCAAGCGGCAAAAAATAGAGATCGAGAAATTTAATGTCAGATTTTTGAGTTGTGGAAGCTCAAGATGGAGGATCTGCTGGTGGATAAAGATCAATGGATCGCGATAGATCCAGGTACTAAACCAAAGGAAATGTCAGATGAAGAGGATTGGAAAGCTAAGAGCACAATACAGTTGTGTGTCTCAGATTCAGTATTGTTGAATGTATCTGGGGAAGCTACGGCGAAGACCTTGTGGGAAAAGCTAGGGACTTTGTACCAATCTAAGTCTCTAGTGAATAAGTTGTTCCTGCGGAAAAAGCTGTATAACATAAGGATGAAGGATGGAGACTCGGTGACAGAGCATCTGAACGCCTTCAATACTGTGGTAAGTCAGTTGTCATCTGTTGATATTAAAATCTCAGATGAAGATAAGTGCATCAGTTTGTTGTGCTCTCTACCAGACTCGTGGGAGAGTCTGGTTATTGCAATAGGTAGCAATACAACTACCTTGAATTTTGATGACATTGTCTCAGCCTTGTTGTTGAAGGAAATGAGACGAAGAAACTATGGAGGGACGAATGGAGATGCTTATCCATCAGGAAGTTCCCAACCACTCATAAACAATTAAGGAGTTCCAACTCGGAGATCAGTAGAGGGAGATCTAAATCTCACGAAGAGTTTGTGAAGGTATATGTGAAATGCCGGAAAGGAAGGGCACTACAAAAAGGGAGTCCGAATCTAAAGCTCCTAAGAAAGGAAAGGGATGCGATGATGCTCCTGCCCACCCTTGAGAGGCAAAAACCACCTCGGATGAAGGTGGGGATGTGTATTTGGCTTCTTCTTCAAATACACATGTAGATCATGAGTCATGGTTGATTGACTCAGGTGCATCCTTTCACTTCACTCCCCATCAGGAGTGGTTCTGCGAGTATGAGAAGTGTGATGGCGGTGATGTCTTCCTAAGGGATGATAGGAAGGCTAGAATCGTCGGACGTGGAAAGGTGAAGTTGAAGCTACAAGGTGGAAGGATTAGAACAGTTCCCGGTGTTTTTCACATTCCTACATTGGCCAGAAATATGATTTCTATAAGAAAGATGGAGGATGCAGGTGTAAAAACAATGTTCGAGAAATATGCCTACAGGATGGTTCGGGGAGCACTAGTATTAATGCAGGGAGTTCGGACCGGAACTCTGTATAAGCTACAAGGTAGCACTGTTATTGATGGGTGTAATAGCTCTATGGTTCCTGAAAGTGGAGCGGAAAGCCTAGATGTCTCTGGAGAAAAGACCATGTTATGGAATCAAAGGCTTGGACATATTGGAGAGAAGGGCCTTCAGATATGACATAGAAATGGTATGGTAGAAGGTATGATTAATTTCTCTCTAGATTTTGATTTTTGTGAACATTGTGTATATGGGAAGCAGAATCGGGTGATTTTTCCTTTTGGTGCTAAGAGGGCAAACAAAATATTAGAGCTTCTGCACAGTGACGTGTTTGGACCTATGTGAGTTCCATCACTGGGAAAGTCTGTGTACTATGTTTCATTCATAGATTATTTCTCAAGGAGTACATGGATATATTTCTTGAGGAAGAAATCTGAAGCTTTTGACAAATTTAAAAAATTTAAGGCTGTGGTGGAAAACCAGATAGAGAAGAAGATAAAGGCGCTGAGGATAGATAATGGTGGGGATTTCTACAAGAAGGACTTTGAAGAGTTCTATAAGAAGTGTGGTATATCGCGAAAGAAGACTACTCCATACTCACTTCAGAAAAATGGAGTTGCAGAAAGAATGAACAGAACACTGATGGAAAAGGCAAAAAGCATGCTCAGTGGTACTGGGTTAGGACAAGAATTCTGGGCAGAGGCAGTGGAGACTGCATGCTATCTGGTTAACAGATCACCTTCATCAGTGTTGGAGGATAAGACTCCACATGAGGTATGGAGTGGTATGAAAACCTCTCTTTCACATCTAAGGGTATTTGGATGTGATGCATATGTACATGTTCCAAAGCAGAAAAGGACCAAGTTGGATAGTAAATCTGAAAGGTGCATCTTTATTGGGTATAAGGATGGTTTAAAAGGTTACAAGCTTTGGAACCCGGAATCAGGGAAGGTTGCGTACCATCGAGATGTGGTGTTTAGAGAGGTGAAATGTGTTGTTAAACATGAAGTCATATGAAAGGATCCTAAGAATATAGAGTTTGAGCTAAAGGAGTATGAATCATACTCTAAAGCAGAAGAAGATTCAGAAGACGAAGAGCCACAAACTCTAGCTATGAGAAGATCAGTTCGAGAAAGAAGGCAACCAGAAAGGTATAGCCCGTCTGATTTTTGTTCATTTTTTTCCTTAACTATAAATGATGATGATCTTAGAATTCTCAGGGAGGCAGTAGACTCAGAGGATGGAAAACTCTGGAAGGAGGCCATGGTTTATTAAATGGAATCCTTGCACAAAAATGAGGCATGGGATTTGGTTGAGTTACCGACTGGAAGGAAGCCCACCAGGAGAAAATGGGTGTTTAAGAAGAAGTTGAATGTAGAAGACAAGGTGGAGAAATACAAAGCTCGGTTGGTAGAAAAAGGTTATTCCCAGGTGCCGAGAATTGATTTTGGTGATATTTTTTCTCCTGTTGCCAAAGTTACTTCTATTAGATTACTTTTATCTGTTGCTGCTACATTTGATTTTGAGATAGAATAGATGGATGTGAAGACATCATTTCTTCACGGGGATCTAGAAGAGGAGATCTACATGAAGCAACCTGAAGGCTTTATGGTGAAGGGTAAGAAAGAACTAGTATGCAGGTTGAAGAAGTCTCTGTATGGGTTAAAACAGTCACCAAGGATGTGGTATCAAAAATTTGATACCTATATACGGGACTTGGCTTCACTAGAAGCAAGGAGGATCACTGTGTTTATTTTAAATTAATTGGTGACCATGTTATTTATTTGGTCTTGTATGTGGATGATATGTTGTTGATTTGAAATGACAAAGAAATTATCCAAGATTTGAAGACCCAACTGTTCTCCAAATTCGACATGAAGGATCTGGGTGCTGCAAACTATATTTTGGGCATGGAAATTAAGAGAGATCAAGCAAAGAGGAAGCTCTGGTTAAACCAGAGGAAGTATGTCGAGACTATATTGCAGAGGTTCAATATGCAGGATAGTAAAGCGGTGAATGTTCCTATTCCTATAGGTGTAAAGCTGTCTGCTGAACAGTGTCCCAAGACACAAGAAGAAGAGGATTATATGTCCCGTGTTCCATATGCAAGTGCAGTGGGTAGCCTGATGTATGCAATGGTCTGTACTAGACCAGACATTGCACATGCAGTGGGAGTATTGAGCAGGTTTATGTCAAACCCAGGGAAGGAGCATTGGACAGTAGTGAAGCGGGTTTTCGGATATTTACGTGGCACTAGTGATTATGGCTTGTGCTACCAGGGAAGACCAGGATTGGAAAGAATGTTGGACATTCGTGGTTTTGTTGATGCAGACTGGGCTGGAGATCTCGACCAAAGAAGATCTACAAGTGGGTATGTGTTTAGCCTATTTGGAGGCGCAGTCAGTTGGATGAGTAAAAGATAGTCTGTAGTGGCTCTTTCAACTACAGAGGCAGAATACATAGCAGCCACTCATGCAAGCAAGGAAGCAGTTTGGTTGCAGAGATTGTGTTCAAGTATGGGGTTGGTATAGCAAGCTATAAGGATAGACTGTGATAGCCAAAGTGCAATTTTCTTGGCTAAGAACCTTGCTTATCATTCAAAGACAAAGCACATTGTTGTTCAATATCACTTTGTTAGAGATATGGTTGAGGCTAAAAGGGTGTTGCTGGTAAAGGTGGACACTTTGAAGAATGTTGCAGATGCATTGACGAAGTCTGTGAGCACTCAGAAGTTCTCTTGGTGTAGAGAAACAATGGGTGTTGAAGAATTGGGAAAATGACTAAGCTCTCTTGTGGCCCCCCGTGGAAAGAAAACAACAAGTGGGAGAATGTTGGGTATGTGATGTAATATTTTACGACTAATCACGTGCGGGGGGGTCGATAGTGTTGTGCTCAACTTAGTGTCCCTAAATTGAGGTCATAAATTATCAACCAGGGTCACTAAACTGCTGAAGTGTGGTGCACTATATGTGCCTAGGTATCTATTTCTCACTACGTTGTGTTTAGTGTTTTTATGATGTTTTTGGTTTTATGGTTTTATGTTAAAAGGAAAGCACTAAATTTTGATGAAGGATAGTTGTTGGACAAACTAAAAATAGGGGAAAACCTACTCTAAACTGTGTATGACACTAAAGAACAGAAAATGCAAAGCTTGATAATGACTCCTAGTAAGGAAACAAATCACAACATGAACTCAATAAATCATAGCATGAACTCATCCAATTCATTCATTAGGAATATGTTGGGATATTTTGAGAAAAGAACAAGTTTAATACAAATGAGGTTCTCCTAAGGACACAATCATCTTACAATATTACAAAGAATCTCATCCATGGCTAGAGGTTTATTGGAACACAATTGAAAAGAGATTATTTGTAGCACAATAAGATTTCTACTCTAAATTAACTTGTAATGCTAAGATTAATCCATTCTGCAGCTCAGCTTGTCACTAGTAAACCTCATCCAAAAGTAGAGATTTTCTAAAATAGTTTTTGGAAAGAAAGGTTTAATTGTGAATTTGCAAAGGATTGCAGAATAATCAAGGCCTTAAACTGATATTACTAACTCCTGTCCAGATGATGATGTATTAATGGAAAGTTAGAACAAAAAAGGTTTTGTAAATAATGAAGGTCGTGGAATCTAGTGTTAACAATTAATACTACTTAAAGAACAATGGATAACATTGAGAAAACAATTGATCAAACTTGAAACACAGTGACCACAACTAAACTACAGTGCCATTAACCTAATTTGAAATATAGTGAAAAAATTTGAACTAGAATGCCACTAATCTAACTTGAAATGCAGTGAATTAAAACTGAACTAGAGTGCCATTATCAAACTTGAAATATAGTGACAGAATTAAACTAAAATGACATCTACCTCTGGAGTGCTACCACTAGACTAAGGATGCAACTAATTATTGGAATGTTTCAGCTCTATCTCATTCAGAATTAGTGGTATTTTGGAATATTTTGTAGAACAGGACTGGCTGCAACATGTTATGTAAATGAACATGAAAGCATAAAATTCAACAGAACACAACAAAGCTCTAAAACACCACAGCTATGTCCCATCCGAAATTAGTGATATTTTGGAAGAGTTTATAAGATCATGACTAGCTGTACAACTGATGTAATTGAGCATAAGAACATAAAACTAACTCCTAAAATACTACAGTCACACCTCATTCGACATTAGTGATATTTTGGAAGAGTACGTAAGAACGAGACTAAACTGTAGCATCTAATGCAAATGAATATAAAACTCAAAGTTCAGAAAGTCAATTAAACTAGGAATGAAACGAGGCTAAATTACTTATCTAAATTATATGAACAAATCTCCTCAGGTAGCAGGGGCCCTCTACCACTGGAGTAGCACGCAAATCTACTCAATATTGACTCAGCTCATGCAATAAAATGATGTTTCTTTCATTAAAGGAGAAATTCTTCAAAACAGAGTATTTACGGCCTTCAAAGATATAGCAACAAAACAAAATCTAACCAACGATTTCTCGGTCTCCCGAGTCATACTTATAATGAAATTACATAACTACTCTTTGAGAAAAGCAGGGATAAGTGTCTTTCCCACTTCTAATCAAATTAAAACTCTTATTAACATTCTTGTGCTTAACCGCGGACATCTGTAGAGTCTGTGTTTTGATAGGAAACTGCTTCTCTTCTACGTGCATAACCGCTTTGATACTTTAACTCAGACTTCGTGGGGAGCAAGAGATGATGGGGAGGTGTTGTGGATTTCACCCATATGCCTTTTTCTTTGCAGTGACACTTGGAACCTACATAAACATGAGGATGGCTGCAGAACAGACGACTGGCTACAAAATGCCTGTATTCTGTAGCCGAGTCTTAGTCAAAATTACTACACCAACAAAATCATAAAAACATAGCAAGTTAGTCATTATATAAATTCTTAAAGCAATTTTAATTAATCCTATTGATCAGTTAAGCCTGTAATTGATGAGGGACAAAGAAAATGAAGTAGAATGTGGTGAAAGAGAAGAACATCTTTGGGGCTCAACATACCCCCACTGCAAAGTTTTTGCATGTCCTCATGCAACTACTCCATGTACTCTAAGACCTCTGCTAGGACATCCAACCCTCTTCTTCTGCTTTGTCTGACAGTCAATGGTCTTCTGGGCTTCCTTATGACTAACTTGAATCTTAAATTTGTAAGTGCCCTGATTAGCTTTTTGTTTTTCTTCTTCAATTTTTCACTGGTCTTGTACAATTTCTCCATTTGTAGAGACAGAGTTGAATTCATATCACTTTTTAGTTTCACCTACTCCCTCAAAATGTCATTCTCATTCTTGATATGCCTATTGAGTACTTCTAACTCATACTTATCTCTTCTTAGCACATCAATTTCAGATTTTGGTGGGTTGGGAGTTCTGTCTCTACTTTCTGAAGCTCTCCTCTCTAATGACTCAATATAATTGTAAACTTGTTGTTGTGCTGGGTCAATTTCTAGAGTTTCTTCATCCTCAATGTTTATGATCCTTGTTTTTCTAACCTCTGTTTTCTTTAGTATTCCTCTAAGTCTGTGGCTTCGTCTTGGTTGAGATGGCCCTTCTCCTCTATCTTTGGCATATTTTCTTATTATTCTTTCCTTCTTAAGTTGCTTCTTTATTTGAGCCAATTTCTCAGAAATCATCTCTTCACTGTCCTCTTGAATTGATTTACCAGTTTCAACTTCAATAGTTTTGGAAATTTCTCTTCTCCTGCTTCTTCTTGTAGGTTTACTTTCAGGTGGAGATTCTATAGGTTCCTCAAAATGGTTTCTTACTAGAAATTCTTCCCAATTATCTCCCATTTTCCTCAAATGATGTTCAATTAAGATTTTGACTAAACCATGGTGATACAAAGTTGTTTCTAGAAATTGAACCCTTTTTTGAACATTTGAGGCCATTCTTTTCAGACTATGAAGTAGGAAAAAGGGAAAATTAATTTCCTCATCTAAGAAATGCATCATTAACTGAATATGGTAGACATAGAGAGTACCAAATCTACCTTCACAGGTGATAAATTTTTGCAAAATGAGTAACATGTTCCTCCACTTATTCTTTAATGCCAAGCTAGGAATACCCTTTTTAAAAATGGAAACATCCATACCTGGAGTCTTAAGCATTTGCCTCCATGCTTCGTTATGGAATTCCCTATTTTTGAACCACCTTTCTCCTTGTCTAGGTAGTTCTATTGCCTCTGCAATAAAAGCCTCTGTAACAGTGAATTTAATGTCTCCTATTTCGACCTCGGCTCCATTGAAGGACCTTGCAAATGTTTTAGTCACCTCTTTGTGGAAACCACTAAATTTCTCCAAAAATTGCAACCAACCTGCTTGCTGTAACAATTCTCTGATTTGTGGATATCCCTCCAAGTACTTGGTTCCAACCAGTTCAGTTCTCACTATTAGACCCATATCTTTTCTTCCAACCTTTAGTTTACTGCTCCTCTTCTCATGGTGAAATGGTTGTTAAAGAGATATTTCTTCCCCAAAGATGTTTCCTCCATTTTACAGAGCGGAATGGCTAATTATTGGCTGCGGAAATGAATGATATGGAGTGGTTTTGAAATGAGTATAATGCGGTGAGGTGGTTCATATGAGTTGAAAGATAACACGGAAGAAAATACCGCGGAGATATTTCGTTAAGAAATTCAAAATCATCATTAAATACTTCGGCCTAATGACGTGACTGATTAAATCACTTCAGCACTTTAACCGTTAGGTTTTAAATGATGATCGGATATGGCAAGATGGAAGGGTTTTTTTTTTCAAAGTTTTTATGATATGGTTGATAGGCATGATCAACACGACTAATTAAAATAACCTTTTTGAATCATATATGACTTAACTATGCTAAAATTTTCATGATTTGTTACCATAATAATTTCATACCTTTGCCTTTGCTTTGATTTTCTTTGTGGTTTTTGATATGCCTTGTCCTCAATCATTGATCTTCAATTCCTCATAACTTATTTGATTTTTCTTGTTGTCTTGGATATGCAGGATCAATTTGTTGCTAAATCAGGTGATTACTGGATAGTGCCTTCAGGGTCTCTGGCTGCAGAATGTCTGTCTCGCTGCAGAATGTCTGACTGGCTGCAGAATGTCTGACTGATTGCAGAATGTACCTGTAGAAGTCCTAAAACATGGAATGGAATGGTTTGAAGCATGAATGGAATGTTGGAATGTTGTATGAAATGAATTAAAAATGGATAATGAAATATGGTGTAATGGAGTATGGGTGAAGTGAATAATGGGATGAAATGAATCACAATTATGAAGTGGAGTGAAAAAGTGGCCTGCAACTTCTGATCTGTATTATTCAATTGCAAAAAGAAATCAATCTTAAAACTCTGAGATGGAAATGAGGTGGACCATGGAATGAAATGAATGAAGTATGGATGAATGAAATGAAATGGAGTATGAAATGAAATGGAGTATGGATGAATGGAGTGAAATGGATCATAAGTGGGATGTGAATCACTTATGATTTTATGATAGCTGCTTGCAGAGAAAAAAAACAAACTTGAAAAGCTAAAGTGTCAGAAAGATTATGATTTTCACTCTATCTTTTCTATATAAACATGCTAATCAGAGATTATTTTTCATGTTTATAATTTATTTTTATTTTATTATTATTATTATTATTTATTATTATTTATTATTTTTAATTTTTTTTTTCAATTATCTGACTTCAGAAAATTCAATTAAGTTGATGAAGAAGAAAAATTCTTCTTCATTAGCTTCACATCACTGTTTTCCTGGAATCTTTTGACAAATTCTTCTCTTGAAAGTGGCTTGTGATACAACTTCAATCTATGACCATTCACAAGAAAAGTGACATTTTCTTCATCTATTGTTCTGATTTTTATTGCTCCATTGTCAAAAATTCTCATAATTTCATATGGTCCAAGCCAATGTGTTTAGAATTTACCTTGAAAATCCTTGAACTTTGAATCAAACAAGAGAGCCCAATCACCTTCTTTGAACTTCTTTTCCTTGATGTACTTGTCATGCCATCTAGTCCTTTTCTGTTGGACTATACTTGTTTTCTAAACTGCATCTTGTCTAATCTCATCCAATTCATTAATCTGCTCCAATCTGTGCTTTTGTGCCTCTGATAGATCAAGTCCTAGCTGAACTGCCATTTTGAAAGTTTGAATCTGGAACTCTATGGGAAACAAAACTTGCTTTCCATAAACAAGTTCATAAGGAGTATGGCTTGTTGTGCTTCTCCATGTAGTTCTATAGGCCCACAAGGCTTCAGGAAGCCTATCTGCCCAATCTCTTCTATGCAAATGAACAGTCTTCGTTAGGATCCCTTCAATGACCTTATTAGTAGATTCCACTTGACCATTTGCTTGTGGATGATAGGGAGTAGATTTTCTGTGTCTGATTTTGTACCTCTCCATCATTTGTTCCACTAGATTTGATGTAAATTGAGCTCCTTGATCTATAAAAATTTCCCTTGGGACACCAAAACAAGTAAAAATATCCTCAAAAAGAAAATTAACTACAGATGCTTCAATAGCAGAAAGTAATGGTTTGGCCTCTACCCATTTAGTAACATAATCAGTGCAAACTAATATATATTTCTTTTGTCTTGATGGAGGACTAATAGGTCCTACAAAATCCAAAGCCCATTTTTCAAAAGGTTCAATATGTACCTGAGGCTACAATGGCATCTCACCTAAAGGAGAAGGTTTCCCTACCCTTTGGAAACTGTCACACCTTTTGACATACTCTTTAGCATCTTTAAACAGGGATGGCCAATAATATCCCAAATGAAGGATCTTATAGGTTGTCCTTTTATCAGCAAAGTGTCCGCCACAAGGTTCATCATGACATGCCTTGAGAATCTCAGGCATCTCATCTTCCCGAACACATCTCCTAATGATAAAATCTGGACCTGTCTTGTATAACTCATTAGCAACCCATGAATATTTTGCACTATCATAAATGATCTTTCTTTTGTCTCTTGCATTCATTATTGAAGGAAATTTCCCTGAAACTAAATAATTAGCAATGTCAGCAAACCAAGGAGTTTGAGTAGAAATTGCAAAAAGATATTCATCGGGAAATTGATCTTCAACTGGGGTATTGTCTTGGATGTTTTGGAGTCTAGATAGGAAATCAGCTACTGTGTTTTGTTTTCCAGGCCTATCTAGAATGGTAATGTTGAATTCTTGTAAAAGCAATAACCATCTTATGACTTTGCCATTAGTAATTGATTTGTTCATTAGATATCTAATTGCAGAGTGATCTGTGTGAACAAAAGTTTCATAGCCTGTTATATAGTGTCTGAATTTGTTTATGGCATGAACAACAGCTAAAAATTATTTTTCAGTTACAGTATAGTTTAACTCTGAAGGAGTCAAGTTTTTACTAGTATAGTAGATGGCATAAGGAATCAAGTCTTTTTGTCCCAATACTGCTCCTAGAGCTGTATCTGAGGCATCTGTTGAAATATGAAAAGGTAACTTCCAGTTAGGTCCCCTTAAAATAGGTGCTTCAGAAATTTTTGTTTTCAGGGTCTCAAAGGCTAACTGGCAATCAGAATTCCAATTGAATTCACAGTCTTTGGTAAGTAATTTGAAGAGTGGAGATGCTATCTTAGTGAATTTTTCTATAAATCTTCGACAATACCCTGTAAATCTAAGAAAACTCCTAACATCTTTTTGACAACATGGAATAGATAAGCTAGAGATGACTTCAACTTTTGACTCATCAACTCTAATCCCATCCCCTGAAATGTGATGTCCTAAAACAATTCCTTCAGTAAAAATCATAAAACACTTCTCATGACTTAGTGAAATATTTGCTTCTTTACATCTCTTTAAGACTTTTTCCAAGTTTGCTAAGGCTTCTTCAAATGTGTTTCCATAAACTGTGAAATCATCCATATATACCTCTACACAATCATGTATTAGATCTGAAAAAATTCCTAGTACTGCCCTTTGAAATGTTACGGGTGCATTGCATAGTCCAAATGGCAATACTCGGTAAGCATAGGTACCCCAAGGACAGGTAAATGTGGTTCTATCTTGATCTTCCAGTGCTACTTGGATTTGATTATAACCACTAAACCCATCTAGGAATGAGAAGTACTTTTTGCCAGCTAATGTATCTAACACCTGATCTATGAAAGGTAAGGGAAAATGATCTTTAAGAGTAGCTTTGTTTAATTCCCAGCAGTCAATACATACTCTCCATTTACCATTTTTATTTGGCACAATTACCAAAGGAGAAACCCACTAACTATCTGAAATGGGATAGATGAAGTTAACATTTAATAATTTCTGCAATTCTTCCTTAACAATCTCCCTAAGATTTGGATTCATCCTTCTCTGAGGTTGTCTGATTGGTTTACAATTTTCCTCTATGTAGATGTGATGAGTGCAAGTCTTGGGGCTTATCCCTTTCATATCAGTGTACTCCCATGCATATGTAGAAGAATGTCTTTGTAATATCTTGACTAGCTCTTCTTGTTGATATTTCTCTAGGTTCTTGTTTATGTTTAAAGTTTTGCCTAGAAATATCTCAATTGTAGAGCTGTCAAATTTATCCATGGAATAGAGAGACATCTGCCTTGATGACAAAAACTCAATGTTGGATTCTTCTTGAAATTTTTCATGCTTATATTTCGAAGAGGATTCAAATTTTTCCAAGGTATTCAGAATCTGGCTATCTTCACTAATTTCTGAAATTGTGAAGAGAGGTTGTAAGTCTTCTTCATCCTCTATCCATTGAGTATCATCTAATTCTGTAATTGTTCTTGTTGGAGGATACAAGGTAAATTTCTTGGTTGAACTACCATCAGAGATATACATATCACCGGATCTACAACTAATTAAAGCATCAGCTGTAGCTAACCAAGGTCTTCCTAATATAATAGGGTGTCCTCCTAGATTATTCTTAGGAGTTAGGATCATGAAATCCACAGGGTACTCCCAAGAATCTAGGGACACTGGAATGTCTTCTATTACCCCATCAGGTTTAATCACAGATCTGTCTACTAATTGTAATAATGTGGGTGTAAAGAGAAGATTAGGAAGTTTCATTTTATCCATGATTTGTCTACTCATGATATTGATTGCTACTCCTAAATCAATGAGTGTGTTTTGGATCTCAATTCCATTGATGTGAATTTTAACAACTGGATTTCCTGGGTCTAGATAATTTGGAATAGCAATCTTACCCATCATGATATCTGCTATTTTTCCTGCCAGTTGAATTTTCTTTGTCTCTCTTATTCTTTTTCTTGTTTTCTTCATGCTCAACTCCTTTATTGTCTTTGCTAAGATTGGAATTTCCTTGATGGCTTGCAATAATGGGATCTTAATACAAACATTTCTTAGCTCATCTAGGAAATCATAATTAGGCACCATAATTTGTTTTTATACACCTCTATCAATTTGTAATCTTTATGGAAAAGGAGGTGTAGAGGTGGATGTTGATGGATGCTCTAATATAGGAGTTGAAATTATTGGTTCTTTTTGTTTTGATTTTTCAATGTTTGGGTCTTGGAAAGTTGTGTTCTCTTCAAGACTTTTATTTACCCATAGAGAATCTTCCTCAGAATTGTCTTGCTCTTGTATGATTACAGAAGGTTTCCTCTTTTCAAGTATTCTTCCGGACCTAAGTTGAACATCACTAAGGTCTAAAGGAGTGATCAAATAAGTTGGAAACTGTTGGCCTTCTATCATGTATGTGTTCTGAGGATTTTTATTGTTGAGGTTTGGTATGGGTTGGGCAGGCAACTGATTTTTTTTCTGAGGAAATGGTAATGGAAGTGGTTGATTTTGATGTTGTGGATTTTGAGAATTTTGTTGAGGATTTTGTTGAAAATTTTGTTGAGGAGGGAAATGTGGATATGGTGGATAGGATGGTGGATATTGGTAATATTGAGAGTATCTTCCATAGGGATTTTGTGCTCCTTGCACCCAAGCTTGTGATTGATTTTGAAATTGGGGCCAATGTTGCTACCAATAATTCCAATTTAGTGGGGGTTGATTATACAATTGACCATGAAATCCTTGTGTTTGAGGTCCTTGCCAAGGCCTCTTGGAAACAAAGTTGAGAGATTCTATGGAACTTGTAGGAATATCTTCTTGAAAGACAGCTTTAAGACCAGGAAGTGAAGGACAACTCTTGGTCTCATGTTTTTCTAGACAAATTACACAAGTCTCCACAACTTTGGCATCCAAAGGGCACTCTCTCAAAGCATGTTTCTTTCTACATTTGGGACAAAAGATTGATAAGGCATCAGATTCATCTTTTTTCTTGTTTTGTAACTTAAGGGTGTCTATATGTTCACTAAGACTCCCCAAGATATCAGATTTGAATTCATCAAGCATATTTCCTATTTCTGCCCTACTTACTGTCCCAGAAGCAGACTTACTTGCCCTTGCAAGAACAGGGTCTCTTTGTCTCCAACAATCTTCCAGATTTTCATCTTCTTTTTGTAGCATTTTAAACACTTCCTCCTTATGGTTGGCTGGCATACAGTAGTCCAAATACCTTTCTAGAAATACTTGTTTCATGTCTTCCCATGTCCTAATAGAACTATTGATCAAACTCATAAACCACTTCAATGCTGCTCCTTTCAATGTTGAAGGAAATAATTTAAGTTTTTGAGCATCTTGTAAGTAGTCATAGGTTCTACACAGGACTTAAAATTCAAATAGGAAGGTTTCAGGATCTTCAGTTTTCAGTCCATAAAAGTTTGGAAGGACAGAGGGTGAAATGTTTTTCATATTTGTATTGGTTTCTTCATCTACTATAGGAAACCCAAAAGAGCTTCCCATTTCTCTTCTACCTCTTCCTCTGCCTCCTTCTCCTTCTGCACCTCTACGTCCTTCTCCTCTACCTCTACCTCTACCCCCTCCAAATAGTGTGTGTTCTCCATTAAAAACTCCTCCTCCCCCTTCTTCTGCCATAGTTGATTCTCCTGTAGAAGTTGAATAGTTTATGTCCCTAGCAGGGGTTCCTGAATCTCCTTCTAAGACAGGTTCAGTGGGTAAAGTGGAAGGTATTTCTAATGGAATATCTAATCTTAAGTTCTCTGGAAGTTTAGGATTAGTAAAGGATGGAATGTAGGTTTGAGTTGGAGGTGTGCTGGCTCTAAGTCTTGGTGAAACAAGTGGTGTTCCAGGAATAAAGCTTCTGCTTCTTATGAGTCTACCCCTTGAGTCTCTTTCTCTATGCATATCATTGTTTTTGGGTGGTAAGAAACAAGGCTACCTAGTTACACTTCCCCGGCAACGGTGCCAAAATGTTGTGCTCAACTTAGTGTTCCTAAATTGAGGTCATAAATTATGAACCAGGGTCAGTAAACTGCTGAAGTGTGGTGCACTATATCTGCCTAGGTATCTATTTCTCACTACGTTGTGTTTAGTGTTTTTATGATGTTTTTGGTTTTATGGTTTTATGTTAAAAAGGAAAGCACTAAATGTTGATGAAGGACAGTTGTTGGACACACTAAAAACAGAGCAAAAACTATTCTAAACTGTGTAAGGAGCTAAAGAACAGAAAATGCAAAGCTTGATAATGACTCGTAGTAAGGAAACAAATCACAACATGAACTCAATAACTCATAGCATGAACTTATCCAATTCATTCATTAGGAATATGTTGGAATATTTTGAGAAAAGAACAAGTTTAATACAAATGAGGTTCTCCTAAGGACACAATCATCTTACAATATTACAAAGAATCTCATCCATGGCTAGAGGTTTATTGGAACACAATTGAAAATAGATTATTTGTAGCACAATAATATTTATACTCTAAATTAACTTGTAATGCTAAGATTACTCCATTCTGCAGCTCAGCTTGTCACTTGTAAACCTCATCCAAAAGTAGAGATTTTCTAAAATAGTTTTTGGAAGGAAAGGTTTAATTGTGAATTTGCAAAGGATTGCAGAATAAACAAGGCCTTAAACTGATATTACTAACTCATGTCCAGATGATGATGTATTAATGGAAATTTAGAACGAAAGAATTTTTTTAAATAATGAAGGCCGTGGAATCTAGTGTTAACAATTAATACTACTTAAAGAACAATGGATAACACTGAGAATGTAATTGATCAAAATTGAAACACAGTGACCACAACTAAACTACAGTGCCATTAACCTAACTTGAAATATAGTGAACAAAGTTGAACTAGAATTCCACTAATCTAACTTGAAATGCAGTGAATTAAAACTGAACTAGAGTGCCATTATCAAACTTGAAATAGAGCGACAGAATTAAACTAAAATGACATCTACCTCTGGAGTGCTACAACTAGACTAAGGATGCAACTAATTACTGGAATGTTTCAGCTCTATCTCATTCATAATTAGTGGTATTTTGGAATAGTTTGTAGAACGGGACCGACTGCAACATGTTATGTAAATGAACATGAAAACATAAAATTCAACAAAATACAACAAAGCTCTAAAACACCACAGCTATGTCCCATCTGAAATTAGTGATATTTTGGAAGAGTTTATAAGATTATGACTAGCTGTACAACTGATGTAATTGAACATAAGAACGTAAAACTAACTCCTAAAATACTACAGTTACACCTCACTCAACATTAGTGATATTTTGGAAGAGTACGTAAGAACGAGACTAAACTGTAGCATCTAATGCAAATGAATATAAAACTCAAAATTCAGAAAGTAAATTAAACTAAGAATGAAATGAGGCTAAATTACTTATCTAAATTATATTAACAAAGCTCCTCAGGTAGCAGGGGCCCTCTACCACTGGAGTAGCACGCAAATCTACTCAAGATTGACTCAGCTCGTGCGATAAAATAATGTTTCTTTCATTAAAGGAGAAATTCTTCAAAACAAAGTATTTATGGCCTTCAAAGATCTAGCAACAAAACAAAATCTAACCAATAGTTTCTCGGTCTCCCGAGTCATACTTATAATGAAGTTACATAACTACTCTTTGAGAAAAACGGGGATAAGTGTCTTTCCCACTTCTAATCAAATTAAAACTCTTATTAACAGTCTTGTGCTTAACTGCAGACATCTATAGAGTCCATGTTTTGATAGGAAACTGCTTCTCTTCTACGTGCATAACCGCTTTGATACTTAAACTCAGACTTCATGGGGAGCAAGAGATGATGGGGAGGTGTTGTGGATTTCACCTATATGCCTTTTTCTTTACAGTGACACCTGGAACCTACATAAACATGAGGATGGATGCAGAACATACGACTAGCTACGGAATGCCTGTATTCTGTAGCCGAGTCTTAGTCAAAATTACTACACCAACAAAATCATAAAAACATAGCAAGTTAGTCATTATATAAATTCTTAAAGAAATTTAATTTATCCTATTGATCAGTTAAGCCTGTAATTGATGAGGGACAAAGAAAATGAAGTAGAATGTGGTGAAAGAGAAGAACATCTTTGGGGCTCAACAGATAGCCCCCCCTTTACACTGGGTGGAACGGGGGGGGTCACAGGGGGGACGGTATCCCCCCCTGTCAAGGTCTGGGGTAGTGCCCCGACGAAAATTTTTGGTCCTTAATTTCCAGTGGGAGGTCCGTGCCCATGGTTTGGTGCATGGTTTTGCACATGGTTTTGGGGTATGATGGTTTTCAGCCCCTGCTATTTTGTAGATCTTGTCAAGAGAACTACGGTTATGATCTAATCCAGGGTTAATGGATTAGGGTTTATGTATGCTTCGGCATGTATATATATGTGTTGTAACAGTAAAAGGAATATAATGAAAAATCAAGCTAGTCATCTCGATTTGGGATCCAGGGGAAAATCTTTGTGTTTGTCTGTTTTATGTTTTATGCTCTCGCTATTGTTTATTTCCTGTTATAAGATACGTGTGTAGATAATTTCTGTTCAGGGTTAAATCCTACATCCTCCCGGGTTGTAGCTACCAAAATAGAATTTGAATTTTTTAAAATCGATGATTTCCTACATGTAAAGTGATTCTATCCTTCCTTTCCTTCCATCTTATCAGGAAAGTAACAGTAGAAGCTTAGGCGACGAGTGAGGAGTGGAGCCCTTTCTCTTCGTTTCAAAGGAAAAGTCCAGGAAGACCAAAAAAATTATTGTCCAATGGGAAAGGCTTGTAATACTCAATA
Source organism: Pinus albicaulis (assembly GCA_034641835.2). Classification (NCBI taxonomy): domain Eukaryota; kingdom Viridiplantae; phylum Streptophyta; class Pinopsida; order Pinales; family Pinaceae; genus Pinus; species Pinus albicaulis. The sequence continues at coordinate 30,783 of JAXQQM020083377.1, read as the reverse complement.
GAATGGAATATCAATGACCTGATTCTTCTATTTTTTTTGTTAGCGTGTCCACAACGGGGAGAAACTTAGTAGCAAATGCAGAAGGTGGAATAGATACATTTTCCCTCTCTCTTCGTTTCAAAGGAAAAATCCAAGAAGACCAAAAAGAGTGTTGTCGAATGGCAAAGGGTTTTAATACTCAGCAGAATGGAGTATCAATGACCTAAGGCTTCCAATTTTTGTTGTTAGTGTGCCCACGACTTCTTCCATTTCCAGTTCAGATTTCTGATAACATAGCTCACTGAAAATGACCTGTTGGACATTTCTTAGTATCCTGTGTGACTTTGGATGCGCACTAAAATTTTCTCTGCTTCTGGGTTGCACACAGGTCAACAAGTCCCTATAAGTGAAATTACACCAATATCACTCACTCATGTGATTTTCAAATTATCAACATCAACCTGTTGTTGTGTTTGGTCGATACAGGGGTTCCCTGTTAATGCTAAATGTTGTAACTAAAACTTCTGCAAGACTTTCTAGAAGAAGGCTGCATTTTATTATTGGTATTTGATTTATTTTGGCCAAATAATTTCCATAGTGTCAAATACCCCATGAGATATAGTTACTCATTAAAGATGATCTGTCTTCTAGTTCTTCATTTCGTGATATTTGTTTCTGCTCCATATTTCATGATCTCTTCTATTATTTACAGAAACAAGGATTTCACTTACTTGGAAATGAGGGCACAAGATGCCCATCTCGTTGTCTGTAATACATAATATTTATAAGCATGTAATTATTGACATTCTAAATTTCTTTAGGAATAAAATTCATTGAGAATTATAGTCTTAGCTCCTTGACACTATTACAAAAATTCTATAAAAGCATGTTCTAAGAATTATCTAAAGAAATTGGCACAAACATGATTTATGGATTAGAGTCTCCCACTACCTTGAATGTCCACTTTAATAAGTCTAGCATCTCTTGGATTCGATATGCTTACATTTCCTTAATCATCATTCCCATTGTTGAGATCTCAAGGGTATTCTATTACAATAGCGTTAATGATTGACTCTCACTATCTTAGGGTGGATTTAGAGAATAGAGATTGGGAATGGAGCTTGTAAGTTTTATTTATTCGCTCGTTGTATTAATTCATAGGTGTAATAATATTATTCATATGAAATTAATGTATTGGGTTTGAAGAAAATTAGTAGTTTTATGGGATTTATGAGAGATCAAATTTTGAGCACACCCTTTGATGAGTTAATATATGTCAAAATAATTCAACTAGGAAAACATTGCCTCAAGCAGAATATCATTGTTGAATTTGAATTTTCATGATTTGGATTCGTTCTTGGATAAAAAATAATTTTATCTATGTACATTGGATAGGGACCTAAAATAGGGTTTCCTTATAATTCCTTAGGAGCAACTTAGCCTCCCAAAATTGTACCCTGATATCTTTCTATGCATGGGAAAAGACCGCATTTTCTGATTTTGTTGTCAAAGGCCAGGGTTCAAAAGTTGACTCCAAGCTTACTAATAACCTGTGTATTCAACTTGACTTGGGATGCCTATACCATATCTATTGTTATTTTAATCATGATCTTATATCCACATACAATTTCACTCATAGTGGTCATTCAAGTGACCTTGGGACCTCTCCAATTCACTATCCCTCAAACTGAGAACAACATATAATCAAAATTTATAAGATACGAAGTTGGAATACCAACAAGCTAGGGATATTAAGACTTTTGATTAATTAGACTTATCATATTTCTGCCCTTAAAATTGGAGTTCGACATATGCAGAATAATCTTAGAAGATAAATAGAATTTTTAGTATATCATTATCCTACTACACATAATACACCCCTTATGGAGGTAAAAAATTATTAACATTACTGTTCAGATGATGTTGTAAGATTTACTTGAGGCCAAGGCTAACATGACTTCGTAATAATTATTATTGCGTTACTAGGTTTAGCTTAAAGAAAACCTAGTGAACACTCAATTATTTTATACCCAAATAGTTAATGTTGACTTAGTCATCAAAGTGGGTCCATATCCTCTCTTGAGGAAAGGGCCTTTGAGTTATGTATAAACTCAACTATCATTTGTAATATCATTTTGATCAATGATACAATTTACTTATTCTCTAGGCTATGGACACATATCATGTGTTGGGATATCTTTTGATGGTCAATTTGTCTCCTCTTATGGATATGGGTATGACTCTCTATCTCTCTTTCTCTCTCTTGTGATTTTTTCTCCATTGGCTTGCACACTAGTTGTGGTTCATTTTCTAATTGTACACATGTAGGGCTTGTGGATCAAAGTTTTGTTGTTGGTTTTGTTTTTATCCTCTCCTTTTTTTACTATGTATCTCCAACATTTTATGAGAGCAGTTGTGAACTTCCTTCATTTTACTTAGTACATTCGATTTGAATATTTTTGGCTACAGGCATTAAACTAAGGGTTACCGATATAAGGTTTTTAGATTTGTTTCTTTGTTGAGGGTTTCCTATGATTTTCCATATGGTATAAACCCTCAGTCAAGGTTCACATTAGTGGCTAATTTATATATTTTTTTACTTGTAGAAATCGATTATGAGTTGTTAAACATTCTTTTGGATCATACCTTATTTCCAGGTTTTCTCTAGCATTGTTTTATTACGAGTAATTTTGTGGAGTTAAGCCCATAGCTAGAGGGCCACTAATATGAGCCCATCTTCACCGTCTACTAGTGTTTCCTTATGAGATGATTTTGGTGGTAATTTTTTAAAAATTGGAATGGTTATAATATGTGTTAAAAAGTTGTTGCGGTCACACCATACAACACAATAATGCAAACAAAAAAGAGCTTTCCATAAAGCTAGTATCTCAAAAAGTTTTCAATTTTTTAAATTGTTTCTTATATATTGGGTCATTGTAACTTCCAAAAATATATGTCATAATATTTTTCTATTTTAGGTCCTAAGAAATTTCCTTAGTATCCGATTTATGTTACCAAACATAGATGAACCTAGAATCAAAAAAAAGGAAATGCCCAATATTGGCTTCTTTCTTGATATTTGTTAATAAATGAAGTCCACACATTTTATGTGTAAATATCCTAGAGCTTGATGAAGATAGTTTTCATCTTTTGCAGTCACTAGAGCATATTATTTGATATCCTCGTGTGAACCCAAAGACTTATGAGGCATAATACTAATTGGTAAATCATACCATACCTAGATTTAACATTCTCATTTTTCCTTTTACAAATTTTCACAATATCTTGTAATTTTTCATGTTTGGAATGCTGAGTTTCAACACCATTAGAAATTGTTAGTTTTGGAAAAATAGGTCCAAATTCCATGTTGTGATGCTCAGATGAAGATACCAATATTTTTATTGGATTCCTCTTTCAGAGAGGTGCAAGATCGATCTAAAGATCATCTTGATATGACGAGCAGAAAATTTATTTTTAATTTATTCAAGATATGTGCAGGATGACCTTAAGGTTTTCTACCCAAGCAGTTGTGTCACAGACCCTCACTGATGGATATATATTATTCAAATTTGAAGGAAATTTTCACTCATGTCATCCTCACACATTTCTTTCTCCTCATCTGATTGGTTTAATAACCTTGGTGGATCTTTTCTCCACACGTGGGAAAATTCTAGCAACATCACATTTTTTATTTCGGTCTAGGGTTTTTGCAGCAAAATTTGACCAATGTTGGATTTTCTTAACACAAGGTCAAAAGGACCTGAAACTCTCCCAAAATTTTTAATTTCCTAATCCACATTTTTTGGCACTATTCCCGAGGAAAGATGTTAAGTTTGACTTTTCTAGATTGACCTAGTTCCTACTATTGTTTGCATTGACCATTGATTGACAACGTTGACTTTTTGGGTTGAATTTTGAGTTGAATGTGTCGCTATCCTAGAGGGTTGTGTGACATTGCTAGTTGGATGACCATATTGAGACTTTGCTGGTCGAAGCATCCTATTGATCACCGCAACACACCATCACACTTATATATTTCTGGCTTGTCTTCTGGCGATCTACTGGTATGTTCTATCAACATTTTACTTTATATTTTATGTGATTTATATCTGATGTTGGAGAAAAATTAAAGTTGCATCAAGCATAGAACATCTACATAAATTTACATGGTATCGGAGCTGAGGTGAAGACAAAGTCCTAATTTGTAGCAATCACCGAAGAAGAGGATGGGTTCCTCAAACTAAAATGGCTTTAAGGCTGATGAAAAATTGACTGGGAAGGATGAATTCCATGGTTGGAAGATGACATTGGATCTTAAATTGGAAAACTAATATGTCATGGAATATGTGCAGGGTAAAATCCAAGAGCTTCCATCCGCTGCAACTGCTGCTACCAAAACAAAGTGTAAGAAGGAGGAGATCAAAGAAAAGCTGATGATCAGAGACTCAATTCATAAGAGTTTGGTTGCATACATCTCTGAGATAGGCACATCCAAGGATATGTATGATAAGTTGTTCCACATGTTCAGGGCCAACAGTGAAAATCACGTCCTATTATTCAAAAAATAAATTGAAGAATCTGAAGAAAGGCAGGGATGAGTCTGTTCAATCATATTTTCTGAAGTTGACCAAGAGAGGGAAACTTTGTTGGCTATTGGGGAGACAATAGCTGATCAAGAGATGGTACTCACTGCACTTGGAGGGCTCTCATCTGAATGGTATGTGTTCAACACTACCATTCTTAATAAAAATGTGATACTTGAATTTAACGAAGTGCTATCGAGATGCGTAGAAGAAGATACAAGGATGAAGGAGTATGAAAATGAAGGAGATGCTGCCTACTCTACTCATTCTAGAATGAAGAACTTTGGTGGTCAAAACAATAAAGGAAGAGTAGTGGACCAAGGAAATAAGGGCAAGTCTTACACTTGTCATAGGCTAGGTCACTATGCTAGAGAATTGCATTTCAAGAAGGATTCTTCCAATGATGATAACAAAAAAACCGGAGGAATGGAAATCAAAGAAACAACATGTTTAAGTGAAGGAGGAAGGCTCCCACTGACGGAAACGGTAAACCTTTCAAGAGGTTGAGAAACTCCAGGTATGAGGAATCAAATATTTTTGATAAAAGAAATGAATTCATTCTTGTATCTTCCCTCTTTGTTGCATCTCCACATGACACTATGGATGTCTGGTTTATAGATAGTGGTGCCTCAAGGCATATCACTACGTTAAAGGAAGAAATTTTTGATATATTTGAGAAGGATGCTAATATGGATATTATCCTTGAATATAGTGCCACATATCCTATGAAGGGGACAGGGACTGTGACAATCCACTTGTCTCAAGGTCAAGTTCTTTGCATGCAGGATATTCTCTATGCACCTAATTTGAAGAAGAACCTTGTTTTTATATCGGCCATGGAATACAAAGGTTTCAATGTGGCATACATTGATGAGAAGGTGTGCATCTAGAAGAAGAGCTTTAAGGAAGCTATCACGATTGGGTTTAGAGTTGATACACTCTACCAGGTTGGAGGAAGTCCACTGGGAGTGATGACGTGTGATACTATCTGATAGATTGAACTATGGCGCCAGAGGTTTGGACACCTTCAATACAAATCCATTCCAAAAGAAACGAAAGTGGTGACTAGGATGCCCAAGTTCTCAAATAATCATGAAGGTTTATGTCAGGGTTTTGCCGAAGGAAAGCATACAATGGGACCTTTCCTCTCAAGTGTCACAAAGACATATGATGTCATGCAATTGATACATTATGATATGTCTAAGATGCTACCTATGACATCTTTGGTAGGATGTTATTATTATATGACATTCATATATGACTTCTCTCACAAAACCTGGATATACTTCTTGAAAAATAAGGATGAGGCTTTCATGTGGTTTCATACCTTCAAAGCCTTGGTGGAAAATTTTATAGGGAAGAAGATCAAGATATTGAGGACTGATAGTGGCACTGAATATGGGATGAACGAGTTCAATAACTTTTTCAGAGAAGCTCACATCAAGAGGGAGACCAGAACTTCCACTACTCCTAAGTGGAATGGAATTGCTAAACGAAAGAATAGAACCATTGTGGAAGCTGCCCGTGCCATGCTATGTGACGAAGGTCTACCAAATTTTCTGTGGGGAGAAGTTGTGAACACTTTTGTGTACATAAAAAATCAATGCCCACATTCTGCTCTAGACTCCAAAACTCTTGAAGAGGTTTTCTCTCATAAGAAACCTAATGTCTAACATTTTATATTTTTTGGATGTCCTGTTTATTTTCATGTGCCAAAATATAGGAGGAGCAAGATGGATGCTTCTGGGAAGAAGGGAATGTTTGTGGGCTACAACGAAACTTCTAAGGCATATAGAGTCTATGTGCCTAGTCAAAGGGAAGTGGAGATATGCCACGATGTCACCTTTGATGAAAATTATTCCCTGAGGAAAGTAGTCAATCTTCCGAGATGTGAGGAAGATCATGAAGGAAGGCCTGGAAATCAAGAAGAACCAAAGGATGAGACAATGCCCGGTGCTGAAGGACAGATGGACCCGACAGATTCACATCCTTCGATAGGGAAGAGACCATCATGGCTTAGGGACACTCTCAAGGATGTCGAGGGACATATGGCCCCAAGGGGGACATTCCATGAAAGAAAAAAGATGAATAGATACCAAGGGTATCTAGCACCCATGAGTACTATTGTACAATCTGAGCCTGGATCTTTTGAGGAAGTCGTAAAGCATAAAGTCTCGAAGGATGCTATGCACAAAGAGTATGAGTCCATAATGAATAATGACATCTGGGATGTGGTTCCAAGACCATAGGACAAAGAATTTGACACCTCAAAATTTCTCTACAGGATCGAGCATGGATCTGATGGAAGTGCTGAAAAGTTGAAGGCAAGATTCATTGCTCGTGGCTTCTCTCAAAAGGAAGGCGTAGACTATGATGATATATTTGCACCTGTGGCATGATATACCACCATTTGATCATCATAGCTCTTTCTACTACACAAGGATGGAGTCTTCATCAGATGGATATGAAGAACACATTTCTGCATGGTTGTTGTGAAACCAGCTCCAAAAATAGAATAAAAGAGATATCAATGCCTTAGAAATAAGCCACTTCGAGGGGGCAACCTGCAATACATTACATGAATGAACAATTCTTGAATCATACAAATTACAGAACCTCCTTTCTATATATAGGAGTCCATGAGGCCATAATGTAATCCTAGCTAACCCAACAATAATAATTTATGGGTACAATAATAACAATATGGGGGTTACAAGGATGCAATAATAACAATAACGGGGTTACACTAACAAAAATAGGGGACTATAATAGTAATATAAGGACCTAACATGCCCCTCTACTTCAAAAAAGTGTTTTCCTTAATGCTTGAGTATCTCTGGGTGCTTCTGTATAAAATTCTCCTCCTCGATGTAGAATCTTCAGTGGGTAAGTTCTTCCACTTGATGAGATACTCTGAAATTGATTGATTTCGTAGCTATCAAGTTTTTGTTTCCGTGACCGCTTCAGGTTCCAATATGATTTTTCCTTCCTCATCAAGTTCTAGAAATATTTTTTGAACTCAAATATTTTCACCTATATCCTTCTTTAAGCATGAAACATGGAAAACTGGATGCACTCGTGACGAAGCAGGAAGCTCCAATTTGTATGCCATAGTACCAATATTTTGCAACACCTTATAAGGACCATAGTACTTTGGCCATAATTTATTATCCTTCTTAGCTTGCTTGAGGGACATTTGTTTGTATGGTTGTAGCCGTAAAAATACCCAATCTCCTACATCAAAACTTCTCTCGCTGCGATGTTGATCTACCTATTGTTTCATTCGATTTTGTGCCAAATTCAGGTTATCCTTTAAGAGTTGGAGAACTTCTTGCTGATGCTCGATGTGATCTTCCACTGCTTGAACCTTCGAATTTTCCCTTAAAGATGATGTGATGGATGGTGGATGATATTCATAAAGTGCCATAAATGGGGTCATTTTTGCTGTAGTATGGAAGGAAGTGTTATACCACCATTCAGCTAGAGGTAACCACTTGACCCATTGTGTTTGTTTATCAGATACAAAACAACGAAGATATCCTTCCAAAATTTATTTACTATCTCAGTTTGACCATCGGATTGAGGATGATAAGATGAGCTATGAGCTAATTGAGTACCCAAACAAGAAAATAACTCCATCCAAAAATTTCCAGTAAAAATGGGATCTCAATCACTCACAATAACCCTTGGGTTTCCATGTATCTTTTGAATTGTGTCCATAAATGTAGTAGCAACTGTACTTGCTTTAAATGGATGAGATAATGCACAAAAGTGTGCATACTTGGTAAGTCTATCAACTACCACCATGATGACACTCTTTCCTTCGGACTTAGGTAAACCTGTGATAAAATCCATTGAAATCTCCTCCCAACGTTGACCGGGAATGGATAAAGGTTGTAGAAGTCCTGGGGTCTTAATTGTTTCCACTTTATTCTGTTGGCAAACCAAACATTCCGCCACAAACTTTCGAATATCAGATTTAAGGCCATCCCAAAAAATTTCTTTCTTCACCCTGTGGTAAGTTTTTAAAAATCCTGAGTGTCCTCCTAAAGGAGAAGTGTGCAATTCCAGAAGAATCTTTTGTTTTAGTTTGGAATTATTACAAAGATATAAGCGATCTTTGTACCATAAGGAATCATTTTTCCAACTAAATGTATTAGATGTACTAGGATCTTGCTGCAACTTTTGAATGAGTGTCCATACATCTTTTTCCTTCTTCCATTCATCTCTTGCTTCGGTTATCCAATCTGGTTGGATAATAGAAATGGCACAAAGCAATGATTCCACCTCTTCATTCTTTCTTGAGAGTGCATCTGCAACAACATTAAGCTTTCCTTTTTTGTAGATTATTTCAAAGTCATAACCCAACATCTTTGTGACCCATTTTTGCTGCTCTTCTGAAGATAGTCTTTGTTCCAAAAAGTGTTTAATACTATCATGATCATTTTTTACCTTGAAGTGTCTTCCCATTAGGTAAGTTCGCCATTTCTTTAGTGCATGCAGTATTGCTAACATTTCCTTCTCATAAATAGGTTTATGTAAATACTTTCCTTTGATTGGACGACTTTCAAAAGCAATGGGTCTTCCTTCCTGCATTAAAACAACACCAATTCCATTTTCCGAGGCATCACATTCCACAATAAAGGTTTTTGTGAAGTCTGGCGTAGCTAAGACAGGCGCTAGGCACATTGCCTCTTTAAGATGTTCAAAAGCCTTAGTTGCTTCAGGAGTCCATGAAAATGCATCTTTCTTCAATAATGTTGTTAGAGGTGCCGCTATTCTCCCATAATTCTTAACAAACTTGCGATAATAGCCTGTTAACCTGAGAAATCCTCGCAACTGCTTTATTGTCTTGGGGACTTTCCATTCCTTAATGGCTTTAATTTTGTTGGGGTCTACTTTAACACCCTCGTGAGATATAATATGACCCAGATATTCCACCTCTTGTACTCCAAAGAAACATTTGGATGTTTTTGCATATAATTGTTTCTCCTGCAATAGTTTGAGCACCCTGTCAACATGTTCAACATGATCCTTCCAAGACCTGCTGTAGATTAGTATATCATCAAAAAATACTAGCACAAATTTTCTAAGGAAGGGTTTGAAAATGGAATTCATCAACCCTTGAAATGTAGAAGGTGCATTGGTCAGACCAAAAGGCATGACCAAAAATTCATAATGACCCTCATGAGTTCAAAATGTTGTTTTCAGAACATCTTTCGTATTCATTCTAATTTGATGATACCTTGAATGAAGATGCAACTTGGTAAAATAAATTTCTCCATGTAATTCATCCAATAATTCAACAGTCACAGGAATGGGAAATTTATCTTTAATGCTGAGCTTATTGAGCACCCTATAATCTAGACACATGCGGCATGATCCATACTTCTTGTGTACCAATACTACAACAGCAAAGAAAGAACTTTGACTAGGTTGAATTATACCAGCCTCTAACATTTCTATAATCATACGTTCAATTTCACTCTTTTGGACATAAGGATATCTATATGGCCTAATGTTTGGAGGAACACTTCTTGGAATCAAATGAATAGCATGATCATGATCACGAATAGGTGGGACTCCTTTGGGAGCTTCAAACATCTTGGAATGATTGTCCAATAATTTTTGGAGATCTGCAGAAATAGATGATTTTGATGCTAGAACTTCTAGTGAGCATAATTGTTCAATTATGCCTCATTGTTATTTTTTTAGAAGCTTTGTCATGAAATTAGAGCTTATTGTCTTTCCCAACTTCCTTGCAATACCCCGTAATTCGACTTCCTCTCCTTCTGAAAAAAAAATCAAGAAATGTTCTTCAAAATTAAAAGCTACTGTCCCCAAAGATTGTAACCATTTTACTCCTAGTACAACATCAACACCTCCCATAGGAATGGAAAGCATTAGACTATTCAATACAATTTACCCCATGGTTAGCTTGATATTCTAGAATTTTTTAGAGCAATTTATAATTCCTCCATTTGCAGCCGTCACTTGACATTCTGGTGCTGGGTGTATGAAACAATTCAATTCCTTGGCTACCTTACAATGAATGAAATTATGGAAACTACCTGAACCAATCAGAACCATTACCCTTTTCTTCTTAATATGTCCTTCTATCTTGAGAGTTTGATGAGTGGTAATTCCAGCCAATGAATTACATGATATGGTCAGACTCATTTCTTCCTCTTCTAGGGTTGGTTCCTGGTGTTTATCCTCATCTTTTGAAGATTCTTGTTCATTTTTTTCTTCCTGCTCACAATCTATATAAAATAATTTATTCTCAACACACTTATGAGCTTTAGTGTATTTTATATCACAATCGCAGCAAAGCCCTTTTGCTCTTTTATCTTCCAATTGTTGTGGTGTCAACCTTGTAGGTTGTGGTAATCTAGGAGTAGCAACACTTCCATCTTTATAGATGTGAGTGGTAGGCTTCCTTGTCACCATAATTTTACATTCAATCTTTCTTGCCAACCTGAATGCCTTCTCCAATGAATCATGTTCCAAAACATGAACTTCATGTTGGGTGTTATCCTTTAAAGTACCTATGAAGGGATCAATCCTGTGTTCATCTGGAATATCAGTTGCCCTTATATTCAATTTTTGGAAGTCCTCAATGTGCTCCCCCACTGAACCCTTTTGTTTGAGATTTATCAATTGGCTAAAGAAGGTGTTTCTCTTTGTATCCTCATAATGTGCTATCATTTCCTCTGTAAAAATTGACCAATTGACAATTTTTTTATGGGAGAAAAGCCATCAATACCATACAAATGTATTTTTTTCTAAATGTAAAGTTGTAATGCGTACCTTTTGTGTGTTTTACACATTATTGAGATCAAAATATTGCTCCATCTTTAGTATCCATGTTACAAGATCCTTTCCATCAAACTTCCTCATATCCATTTTTTGAATATGGTGGTTGTTCCCTCCAATATTAGAGTTTATGAAATCACGATTAACATTTATTTTTTTCTCATCATGAGTTTCCTCTACTATATTTTCACCATTAGGAAACATTTCTTGTATCATATTTGTCAAACCTTCCATGTCTGCTTTTAGATCATCCTTCATGTTTTCCATCTTAGCTTCCATGTCATCCATCTTAGATTCCATGCTAGCTTCCATGCCATCCATATTAGCTTCCATTCCATTCTTCAAACCATCCATCTTAGATTCCATGCCTTTCTTCAAACCATCCATCTTAGTTTCCATGCGTTTCTTCAAAATTTCCATGTCGTTTTTTGTTTCTCTTTGCGAGAGCGAAATTTGTTGCACTTACTCTTGTAATTTTGATATGTCATGTTGCCATTATTCATCTTCATGAGTCATAGTAGAGCCTTTTGAAGGCTTGATGGGTGTTCAATTCTTTTTAGGGGCCATTTTAGAATCCAATACTGATATCTATTCTAAAATATACCCTTGGAATCAATTCAACTTGATTCTTCAAACAAGACTTATGCAATTTGGAAAAAAATATACACACCTTTTATTTTCTTTTGGGGATCTCGATATTGAAATTGAATTATCTCTATAATTGTGGATCCTGAATATCTAAAATTGAGCCCTGTAGTAGCCCTCTGAAGCTTCTTTCAAATTCCACAGGTGTGACATGGTTCGGATTCTTCAAGACAAAGTTATGTCCAATTACTTGGTTTGGATTGTTTAAGGAAAAGTTATGTCCAATCTCCCACAATGACCTAATTATAGACTGGCTCAGTAGATTGAACTTGTATGACATACCACGTATCACTGTTTCCTCCTTTAGCTCTGAAATTGATATACAGGAAGGTATAGTCCACATACTTGTGGCCACTTTTTACATGATTCCAATCCGATGCTCAGAGAGAGAGAGTTATGAATATTTTCCCATGATCACCTCTTTGAGATGAAATTCGGGAGCCTGAAAAAACCCTAACTTCCACAGACCATATCTCCGAAACTATTGCGAACCAAGTTCTGAAATTTTCGAATGAGCTTCCTTGGGATTTCAGATTTTCACTCCAAAACGTTTAACTTTTGAAACTTTGTAGAAAAATAGTTATAGCGAAAATGCCACAATGACCTGTTTAGGTTAAATTCAGGAGCCTAAAAAAAGCCCTAAATTCCACAGATCCTCTCTCTGGAAATATTGTGAACCAAGCTCTCAAATTTTGTGACGATGTTCCTCAGGATTTATGTTTCGCACTCTAAAAATTTTAGCTTCTGAACCTTCGTAGAAAAAACATTATTGCAAAAATTTCATGATGACCTGTTTGGAGCACTGAAACCATACAATCCAAAGCTCTGATACCAAATGTTGTGAAACCAGCTCCAAAAATAGAAGAAAAGAGATATCAATGCCTTAGAGATAATCCACTTCAAGGGGGAAACCTCCAATACATTACATGAATGAACAATTCTTGAATCATACAAATTACAAAACGTCCTTTCTATATATAGGAGTCCATGGGGCCACAATGTAATCCTAGTTGACCTAACAATAATAATTTAAGGGCACAATAATAACAATATCGGGATTACAGGGGTACAATAATAACAATAAAGGGGTCACACTCACAATAATAAGCGACTATACTAGTAATATAGGGACCTAATAATGGTGAGATAAAGGAAGAGGAGTCTGTGGAGCAACCTCTGGGGTTCGAAGTCTAGGATTGGGACACCCATGTATGCAGGTTGAAGAAATCCCTCTATGGGTTAATGAAAGCAACCAAAGCTTGTTACGAGAGGATAGATAGCTACCTCATGAAGCTGGGTTTCACTCGTATTAATGCTAATCAAAACCTTTACCTTAAGGTTGATAGAGAAAATCCTCTCATTATGGTGCTATATGTGGATGAACTCTTCCTGACAAGTGCTGACCCTCTCATTAATCAGTGCAAGAGGGAGATCACTTCTAAGTTCCAGATGAAGGACCTAGGACTGATGCATTACTTCCTAGGCTTGAAGGTCTGGTAGAGAGCTCGCGATATTTTATTTTCTAAAGGAAAATACATTGTGAAGCTTCTGGAAAGATTTTTCATGGTGGATTATAAGTCCGTGTCGACACTGATGGGGCTCAACTTTAAGAAGTTGAGGGGCAACACTGCTAGGCCGATGTTAGAAAATCCTACTTAGTATCATCAACTCGTAGGGGCCCTGATGTTCTTAGTGAACAGTTTGAGTCAACATATGGTTGAGCCTCATCACACTCACTGGGTTGGTGCCAAGAATATGTTGAGATATCTTCAGGGCACGATAAACCATGGGTTGAGATACAGTGCTCGGAGCGTGACACTCCATGGATATATTGATGTCGATTGGGATTGCAGTGTGGTGGATCATAAGAGAACATTGAGATGTTGATTCACACTTGGTTCTACTTCAATATCATGAATGATCAGGAAGTAGAAGGCAGTGGATTTGAGCATCGTAGAGGCCGAATACATTGTAGCGAGTACGACCTGTTGTGAAGTATTTTTGTTGTGAAATCTCTTCAGTGAGTTGTTTAGACATGTGCTAGATACCACCGTGATACTCTGTGATAACCAGAGTGGGATTCGATTGTTCAATAATCTTGTGTTCCACGATCGATCCAAGCATATTGATATCAAGTACCACTTTATCCAGGATATGGTACAGCAAGGCACCATAAGGCTCGATCATATAGGAATTGATTAGTAGGTCACAAATATTCTCACAAAGCCTCTAGGGAAGGTAAAGTTCCTAAACTTCCATGAGAATCTTGGTATCATGTAATGACCCTATAATGAGGGTCCTGTTGGACGATGAGCTCTCGAGAGCTCTAGGGGGATTTGGGGATAGCTTCTCGGAGCTATAAGAAACCACATGGCTAGGCTTGCCAAACCTTGTCAGTGTGCTTCTGCCCCACTGTTGTGATGATTAATTTGGTTCACCTTTAATTATCTGTGCCCCATATGCATCCCACCAATTGAGTTGAGGGCTCATGGGAAGTACCTCTCATTTGACTAGTGAGGTGGGAAAAGCTAGAGACTAGTAGCAAAGATTGATGGATGCATCAGAGATTTTCATGCTCTCTATTTACGATGGCATGGTCCAACCACTTGATCTGGGATAAATTATAGTGAGTTTCAAACTGCCAATTTACTTCAGGTCAGGTAAACCAACTTTGAGTTGGTATGATACTCTTTATGAGTCTTATAGAGGTTTTAGACATTTGGGCTGAATCTGTCAGCCGAGAACGATGTCTTTGTGACTGGCCCACTTCTGTTCTGAAATAAATAAGCCAGCAAAGCATGTCATGGCCAGATGACGCACGATTTTTGGATTTCACAGGTCGATGGAGTTCTCCCTAGTTGAGAGGGAGTGTTAATTTTGGACAACTAGGTCCAAAATCCATTTTGTGATGCTCAGATGAAGATACCAATATTTTTATTGGATTCATATTTTAGAGAGGTGCAAGATCAATCTAAAGATCATCTTGATCTGATGAGAAGAACATTTATTTTGAATTTATTCAAGATATTGGTAGGTTGGCCTTAAGTTTTTGTGCCACAACATTTGTGTCACACACCCTCATTGATGAATATATATTAGTCAATGTTGGAGGAAATTTTCACTCATCTCGTCCTCACAGATTTCTTTCTCCTCATTGGATTTTTTTGATAACCTTGGTGGCTCTTCTCTCCACACGTGGGAAAATTCCAGCAACAACACATTTCTGATTTCGGTATAGGGTTTCTGTAGAAAAATTTGACCAGCATTGACTTTGGTCAACAAAAGGTCAAAAGGACCTAAAATTCTCCCAAATGTTTGATTTTCCTAATCCGCATTTTTTGGCACTATTCTCGAGGCAAGACGTTGAATTTGAATTTTCTGTGTTGGCCTAGCTGTTGCTACTGTTTGCGTTGACTGTTGACTGACAACATTGAAATTTTGGGTTGAATTTTGAGTTAACTGGTTGGGTGTCCTAGAGGGCTGGGTGACATTGCTGGTTGCCTGGCCATATTGAGAAATTGCAGGTTGAAGCATCCTGTTGACCGCTGTAACGCACCATCATACTTATATATTTCTGGCTTGTCTTCTGTGGATCTATAGGTATGTTCTATCAACATTTTACTTTATTATTTATGTGATTGCTATCTGATATTGGAGAAAAATTAAAGTTGCATCAAGCATAAAACATATACATATATTTACAGAAATGATATTATTCATATTTGATATAGGGACCTAATTTTTAATGAGGATACACTCACTATGCGTCAAACCATGATGTGAATCTGATGGCTCACATGAAAATCACTAACTTGAATTATTGTGCCGAACCATCCTCCAAAACCTCCAGGAATTGCATGAAATGAGCTTGAAAATTTATAGTTCTAGACCTGAAATGGTTACAAGATGGTGGATCCCAGATTTGGCAGCAATTTTTCCAAAACAAAGGCATAGAGAAAATCTTAGTGACCCAACAAAATAGAAATTGGAGGGAGGGCTATGGTCCCTGAAAGACACTATTTTCCTTGAACCCAACACATTCCAATAAAAAACAGACCTGAATAATTTCAATTTCTATATCCAGATACGTTTTATGCCATTTAAGGTCCTACAATGCCATTGTAAGTGATATATGTGAGAGTAATAAGGGATTGTGGTTTGTTAATACCCACCATTTCTGATTGAATGCAGTATGCCAGCTTGCCTCTACCTGTGTTTTTAATTTCAATTTGACATTTTCTATTGAACTGTAGCTAATAAAATTTATTCTATGGGATATAAAATTAAGGCATTATCCCTGATCATTAGATGAAATGATTGTGTAATTTATGAGTATGCGCTTGCATTTATTCCTTGTATCAGCTATGAATAGTCAAAAGAGTAGAATAGTTCTATGTTTTGAATTAAATGCATGCTAAAATATATATCAGTTCATATGCTATGATGGGGTTTTGGAATTAAACCTATGTAAAAAATTGAAATTGGGAATGGCTACAACATACATAAATTTTCTACATGGTATCAAAGTGGGAGAAACATCATATCCGAAAATTTTATTTGCTGATAGAATTTTTTTTCATGTCAATGAACATCAATCATTAAACCTTAGTTAGAAACCAAATGAATTATTGATTGAGAGGGAGGAAGTTTTCCTAGTAACAATTTTTTTCTTTTGTGATGGTTGGGAGGGTCATGGAAACTAGTTTGAAGGTGGAGAAAAAATTGAGTGTGACCGATAATTTTGGCCCATGGAAGGAGACGATGATGCTTTTACTTGAGGAAGTTGAAGTGTGGGATATAGTCGAGGATACTTTGCAACCTCCTACTCATCGATCTTAGTTGGTGGAATTCAACAAGAGGAATGTGAAGGCAAGGAGAATCATCCTTGATCCTATGAAAGACCACCTAATCCCAATCTCTCTGATTCTTATACTAATTTCAATTTCAATTTCATCTATGGCATCTGCATGTTTTTGGATACTTATGTGTTGGTTTTGATCCTTTTCAGAGATTTCTTTTATGTGAATAAGACCTTCAAAATAATATTTTTAATAGGGATGCTTATTGTCCTAGTTCTCGTTGTAGTTTCACCCCTACTTTCAATTAACAACTCATTTTATTATACTTCTCCCAGATATATATTTGCTTCCCAATTGCCACTTTTGGAGGGCCAAAAGAGTTGGAATATTAATAGTGGAGATATTGAGAAGAAATCCATCAGTACAAAAGTTGATGAAATGCTTCTGAGTGAGGTTGAGGATGAAACTCCTAAAGAGGAGGATCTGCTCCCTTAAGAGGAGAGAATAAAATTATTATCCCTAATAAATTCTCTCTTAGTGCTGACTGATGCTCAAGGATCTGTGAGAGTCAAAAGAAGAAGAAAAGGCCCCCATAGAGGAGAGGATTTTATGCAGGCTCTCAACGAATCTGGCTTTTGGCTCATGTTCTTTGTGTTAGAAAAATTATATATTATGGAGAAATGAAACACATAAAATATGCGGAAAATACAAGCACACAAAAAGCATAAAACCAGACAGACAGAGATATACGTGGTTCACCCAGTTTGGGCTACATCCACCCCGAATAGCCAGTCCTTCCTTTTTGTTATCTAGAAAAATGAAGAGACACAACCTACTGCAGATCTGTTGTAATATCTTGTGTTCTCTCTCACAGTCTCCCTATCTTTTTCTCGCTCTGAGAATACACATAAAATACACAGCCGCAATACAATACCCTCATACAAAGAGAGGGGTTTCCTTCTAGGGAGAAAACCCCTAAGCTAAACATAACTTCTATCGTCAGATCATTCGCCTAATGAACGGCCCAGACTGACTAGAAATTACTATACTTTTACAAGGAAATTTTACATCTGTTCATAGCTTCAGGGGGCTACCCCCAAAACCCCCCGCCAGGGGGGGAGGCTTCATAAAGTCATTGCTGCATCCTCCCCCCCTGGGAACCCCATGGAAGCGATTAATTATGGGCGGCGTTGCTGCCCCTTTAAAGGTACAAGGGTCCAATGTTGTGATACAATGTAAACAAGATAATCAGGCTCCACACCCAACAATCTCCCACTTGGAGACTGATTGTACCAACTCCACCGCTTCTTCATTTGCTAGACAATGAATCCTCTTTGGACTTGGTTGTTTCTCATCTTCATTGTAATCCTTGAAGACCACTTGAAACTGAGCACATTCTTAGTTTCTCCCTAGTTACAAATTTTTTTAGCATATCTGCAGGATTCTGGCTAATGTGTATCTTTTCTAGCTTCAAATCTCCATCCTCCAATAGTGACTGTATAAATGGTACTTGAGATGTATGTGTTTAGTCTTGTAATGAAATGATTAGTTCTTTGCAAGATGAATGGAACTTTGGCTATCACTGTATAACGTGCCCATATCATGCTTATTACCCAATTCATCCATAAACATTTGTAACCAAATCATTTCTTTACTAGCCTCTGTAGCAGCATCATACTCTGCTTCTGTTGTTGAAAGTGCAACAACACTTTGGATTTTTGAAACCCAACTGACAGTTGTTCCACCTACATTAAATACATATCCTATAGTGCTCCTCCTATAATCTCTGTCACCTGCCATATCTGCATCAACATATCCCTGTAGAGCAATGTTTGAACCACCAAAGCATAATGCTCGATTTGTGGTACCTCTCAAATATCTAAGAATCCATTTTACTGCCATCCAATATTATTTTCCTAGATTATTCATGTAACTGCTTACAAATCCCACTGCATGTGCAATATCAAGCCTTGTGTAGACCATTGCATACATTAAGCTTCAAATTTTTGATGCATATGGAACTTTAGACATATAATCCATTTCTTCTTGGGTCTTTGGGCACATCTCCTCACTAAGTTTGAAATGGCTAGAAAAAGGTGTGCTAACTGGTTTTTCATTGTGCATATTAAACTTTTCAACACCATTTGTATGTACTCATTTTGAGACAGTGTTAATTTGCGATTTTTCCTATCTCTAGTTATTCTCATACCAAGGATTTGTTTTGCAGCTCCCAAATCCTTCATTGCAAATGAATTTTCCAATTTTATTTTGAGCACATTTATTTCCTGCATTTTAGACCCTACAATAAGCATATCATCTACATACAATAACAATATAATATAGCTTCCATCATTTTGCTTTTTTAGATAAACACAATGATCAGAGTGACATCTAGTATAACCTTGTTCAGACATAAACTTGTCAAATTTCAGATACCACTTCCTTGGAGCCTGTTTTAAGCCATACAAGCTCTTTTTTAACCTGCACACCAATTTTTCTTTCGCTTTGACCTCATATCCTTCTGGTTGCTGCATATATATCTCTTGCTCCAAATCTCCATGGAGAAATGTTGTCTTTACATCTAACTATTCAAGATGTAAATCTTCTGCTACTACAAGACTTAAGATAGTTCTGATTGAAGTCATATTAACAATAGGAGAAAATATTTCATCAAAATCAATACCTTTCTTTTGTGCAAACCCCTTCACCACTAGTCTAGATTTGTACCTTTGTTTTCCTCCATCTTCTTCCTTCAGCTTGTAAACCCATTTCTTTTGCAATGTAGTTTTACCTGCAGGAAAACTACTAAGTCCCAAGTCTGGTTATGCATTAAGGAGTCCATCTCTTCTGCCATGGCTAGCTCCCACTTCTTCCTACTTTCAACCTGCATTGCTTCTTCATAACATTCGGGTTCACCAGAATCAGTCAACAATAAATAACATAATGAAGGAGAGTATCGTTCAGGGGGTCTACTTATCTTAGTAGATCTTCTAACACCACTTTCAGGTGTTTGACGTGACTATTTATTTTGTGGTGGTTGCTATTGTTTTGGTTGTTGATTATTATTATTTCAGGCACATTTACTTTTTCAGTTATCTCATCAAGAACTGTGTATTCCTTGCTTTCTTTTTCTTGTTTCTTTTCCTAAAAATTATTCTTATACATGACCTTTTCATTGAATATTACATCTCTGCTCCTAATGATTTTGTGATTTTCATAATCATATAAGCGATAAACAAAATCATTAACACCATATCTAACAAAGGTACATTTATTTTATTTTTCCTCAAGCTTTGTTCTATTTTCTTTATTAATATGGACAAAATCCTCACAACCAAAAGGCTTTAAAAATGAGTAGTTTACCTTTTTACCTGTCCATGCTTCCTCTAGAATACCACCATCCAAGGATCTTGAAGGCCCTCTATTTATTAGATAAACAAAAGTATCTACATCATCTGCCCAAAATTGTAAAGGCAATCCAACATGCAATCTCATGCACCTTGCACGCTCCATGATTTTTCTGTTCGTCCTTTCTGACACACCATTTTCTTGTGGTGTTCTAGGAACTGTCTTCTCTCTACGAATTCCATGCTCTGAATAGTACCTATCAAACTCTTTGCTACAATATTCACCTCCATTGTCTGATCTAAGACACTTCAACTTCTTTCCTATCTCAATCTCAACCAAATCTTTCCATTTCTTGAAAGTATCAAATACATCATATTTATTTTGAATATAATAAATCCAAGTTTTTCTAGTTGCATCATCAATAAAAGTAACATAATAATGAGAGCCGCCAAGAGATGATACCTGAGCATGTCCCCATAGATCTATATGCACAAGCTCTAATTTTTCGCCCCTCTTTTCTTTCCCAACTCTGAGAAATCTGACTCTCTTATTTTTTCCATAAATGCAATTTTCACAGAAATCCAAATCAACATTCTTCAAACCTGGCAAAAAATTTCTTGAGTGAAGAATCTTCATCCCCTTCTCACTCATGAGTCCGAGCCTATGATGCCATAATTCTGCATCTTCTCCTTTGGAAGTTAAAGCATTAACAGAGTTAGAAATACCATTGCATAAATACAATGTACCAACGTTTTTTCCTTTTGCTATTACCACGACTCCTCTGGTGACCTTCCAAGTTTTATCTGTAAAAGTGTTCACACAACCTTCACTGCCTAACTGCATTGTTGAAATCAGATTTTTCTTTAGATCTGGAACATGCCTTACCTCCTTTAGTAGCCATTGGTTTCCATTCTGCTATTTTACAAGGACCTTACCCATTCCAACAATTTTATAGGGTTTATCATCACCCAAACGCACTTGTCCAAAATATCCTTGAACATAGTCATGAAAATATTTCTTATCAGGTGTGGCATGGAATGACGCCCCTGAATCTACCACCCAGGAATCAGTAACATTTTTGAAAGAAAGAATCAAAGCATCTTGTAACACATCACCTGTCACATTTGCTTCATGATTTTTTTCTTGTTGTGCGTCTCCTTCTTTTCCCTTCTGAGATCTACAGTCTTTCTTTAGGTGTCCTTTATTTTCACATTTCTAGCACACTATCCCTGATCTGGACTTGGATCTGCCTTTCCTTGATTTACTGCGATATCCTAAGCTCTTTCCTCTTTCCATTCGCCTTCCCCTAGACTCTGCACTCAAAGAATTACCCGATGTCTCACCGGATCTTTTATGTCACATTTCCTCGCTAAGGATAGCACCAACAACATCATCAAACTTTAAAGTACTATATCTAGAGACAGAGTTACTAATGGACATTACTAAACCATTCCAACTCTCTGGAAATGAGCACAAGAATAACAGAGCTCTAACTTCATCATCAAATTTTACCCCTACAGAACTTAACTGGCTGGTAACTATATTAAAATCATTTAAATTGTATGCAACAGATCCACCTTCCAACATCTTCATATTAAATAATCGTTTCATAAGAAATACCTTGTTTGAGGCTGAGGGTTTTCATATAGTTTCACCAATGTCTGCATCAAACCCTATGTTTTTGTTTCCTTCGAAATATTGAAGGCAATTGATGCCGCAAGGCACAACCGTACTATTCCAAGTGCCCTTCTATCGAGAATGTTCCATTCTACATCTGTCATAGCCATCAGCTTCTTTGTTTTTCCACTCAATGGTAGGTATAGATCTTTCTGATACAGATAATATTCCATCTGCATCTTCCACAGCGGGAATTTTTGGCCATTAAAATTCTCGACCCTAAACTTACCATATTCCGCCATTGCTCCCACTCGAACCGGGAACCCTTCTTTCCTGCGAATTTATCAGCTAGATATACCTTTGGCTCTGATACTAGTTGTTAGAAAAATTATATATTATGGAGCAATGAAACACATAAAATATGCGGAAAATACAAGCACAAAAAACACATAAAACCAGAGAGACACAGATATACGTGGTTCACCCAGTTTGGGCTATGTCCACCCTGAACAGAGAGTCCTTCCTTTCTATTATCCAGCAAAATGAAGAGACACAACCTACAGCAAATCCGCTATAATATCCTGTGTTCTCTCCCACATTCTCCCTATCTATTTCTCGCTCTGAGAATACACATACAATACATAGCTACAATACAATACCCTCATACAAAGAGAGGGGTTTCCTTCTAGGGAAAAAAAACCCTAAACTAAACATAAATTCTACCGTTAGATCATCCACCTAATGAACGACCCAGGTTGAATAGAAATTACTATACTTTTACAAGGAAATTTTACACATGTTCATAGCTTCGGGGGCGCTACCCCCAAAACCACCCACCAGGGGGGCCTCCATAAAGTCGATGTCGCCCCTGCCCCCTCTCCCCCCGTGGAAACCCCATGACAGCAATTAATTACGGGCGGCATTGCATCCCCTTTTAAGGTACAAGGGTCCAATGCTGTGATACAAAGTAAACAATATAATTAGGCTCCACACCCAACACTTTGCTCTGCTGTGTGGAGCACGTTCAGGCTTGACTGTGATTGATAATTTGGGTCAGATGAGTCAATATATGGATTATCATAACTCATAAATTTGTGTCCATGATAACAATTTGGAACTTCCTTGGGCACATTGGAGGCTGATTTATCTCTGATATTGTTTCAAATTAATTTAACTTTGCTAAATTTCATAACTTAACAAGCTTTAATTTTGGATGGAATAATGATCTGTGACTGGGATCCTATCACCCGGAGTGTGTGAAGCTTATTTCTCCTTGGTCATCCATTGGGATAAGGTAATTCCCCAGAAATGGCTCCCATTCTAAAACCCTCCCATAAGTTTGAACCTCAAACTTGGTGGAGACTAAAACCCCATACAAACCAATTGGCCCGGATCTCATGGGTTTGATTACTATTTAAGATTATCTAGCTTACCAAAAACAAAATGTTTATTTTCATTCTGCTGAAAGATATAACTGATATTATGAATAATATTTAGAATAAAATTTCTATTCGTTTGATAGACATTGTTGATTTTGTCCAGTTTCTTTTGATGACAATCCTAAAGAGGTAGATCTGCTCCATGAAGAGGAGAGAATAAAATGATTAGCCCTAATAAGTTCTCTCTTAGTGCTAGATTTTGTTCAAGGAGATGTGAGAGTCAAAATAAGAAGAAAAGGCCCCCGCAGAGGGGAGGATTTGACTTTGATGGAGGGTCTCATCCAATCTAAATTTTGGCTAATGATTTTTTCTCTATTGTGTGGAGTAGGTTCAGGCTTGACCATGATTGATAATTTGGGTTAGATTATTCAATATTTTTTTTATCATAACTCTCATATATTTGTGTCCATGATAAGCATTTGGAACTTCCTTGGGCGTGTTGGAGGTGGATTTCTCTCCTAGATTGTTGTGAGGTAAATTAATTTTGATCAATTTCATAACTTAATATGCTCCAATTTTGGATGGAAGAATGATCTACAAGTGGGATGTTAGAATCATGATTTTTGTTAGACCAAAACCCATAGGAATTAGTCTCCACTACAATCACCAAAGTTAGGATCCACGAGAGGCAGTTAGTCCATGTCACGAAACACACAGGGAGCGTTGAACCCAACGTCCAACAATCGCACCCCCAACATGAGTCGGGTGAGTTTCAAACTCAAGACCTGCCACTCTCATACCACTTTTTGGAATCACGATTGTTGTTAGACCAAAAATGGTAGGCATTAGTATCCTCTACAATCGCCAGAGTTAGGATCCACGAGAGTCGGTTAGTCCATGTCGTGAAACACACAGGGAGATTTGAACCCAACGTCCAACATGGGATGCTAATACTCGGAGTGTGTGAAGTTTAGTCATGCCTGGTCACCCCTTGGGATAGTGTAATTCCCCCAAAAAAACTCCCATCCTCAAACCCTCCCACAAAGTTTGAACCTGAAACGTGGTGGACACTAAAAGCCCACACAAACCAATTGGTTTGGATCTCATGGGTTTAATTACTATTTAAGATTATCTAGCTTATCAAAACCACAATGTTTATTTTTATTATGGTCAATGATAGAACTGATATTCTGAAGAATAATTAGACTAAATTTTATGTTCGTCTGATAGACCTTGTTGATTTTGTCCAGTTTCTTTTGATGAATATTTAGACTAATTTTTTTATTGGTCCCTAAAAATTATTGATTTTGTTCAATTTCTCTTCTTCTTGATCCTGATTAAGGTGCCATGATGCAGGGATGATGCATACCATAGACCAGTGAAAATGGCAGTGGCCCAAATTATTATGGCCATTGGGCGTTTCCTATTTGCAATGGCTTGGCTTGGATATATATATATATATATATATATATATATATATATATATATATATATATATATATATATATATATATATACATACATATACAGGGAGTTTACTTATTGGTCTGGACTATGGTGCCCACTGATCCATTATACTTGCCACTACCTCTGAATAGTTTGGAGTGAAGAACTTTGGATTTCTCTACAAATTAATTACAATGGATAAACCTGTAGGCTCCCTTGTATTCTCTCGGTTCATTGTTGGTACACTCTATGATATGGAAGCCGAGAAAAAAAAATACATTCACTTTCAAGAGATGACTAGTATTTTCGGTGGAGCCTTCATATGGGATATTGATCCCCTTAAATGAGTGGGCACAAAATGTTTTTTTCTCACTTATATTATCATGGTTCAGGATGAAAAGCTTAAAGAGGTGGATCTTCTCGCTAAAGAGAAGAGAATAAAATGAGTAGCCCTAATAAATTCTTGCATAGTGTTGGTTGTTGCTCAATGAGTCGTGAGAGTCAAAATAAGATGAAAATGAACGCACAGAGGGGAGGATTTCACTTTGACGTAGGCTCTCATCAAAGATGACTTCTAACTCATGTTCTTTTCTCTGATTTGTGGAACAACTTCATGCTTCACTGTGATTGATAATTTGGGTCAGATGAGTCAATTTCTAGGTTATCATAACTCTCATATATTTGTGTCCATTATAAGCATTTGGATCTTCTTTGGGCATGTTGGAGGTGGATTTATCTCTAAGACCGTTGCAAGGAAATATAATTTTGCTGAATTTCATAACTTAATAAGCTTCAATTTTTTATGGAAGAATGATATGTGAGTGGGATGCTACCACCTGGAGTATGCAAAGCTTAGTCGTGCCTGGTCACCCCTTAGGATAGTGTAGTTCCCCAAAAATGGCTCCCATCCTCAAACCCTCCCATAAAGTTTGAACCTCAAACCTTGTGGAGACTAAAACCCCACATAAACCATTGGCATGGATATCATGGGTTTAATTACTATTTACTATTATCTAGCTTATCAAAACCATAATGTTCATTTTAATTCTATTCAAAGATATAACTGATATTCTGAAGAATATTTAGAATAATTTTTTTGTTCGTTTGATAGACCTTGTTGATTTTTTCCAGTTTCTTCTGATGAATATTTAGACTAATTTTCTTAAACCTTATTGGTTTTTTTCAGTTTCTCTTCTTCTTGGTCCCGATTAAGGTGCCATGATGCAGGGATCATGCATACCCTAGACTAGTGACAATGGAATTGGACCAAATTATTATGGCCATTGGGCACTTCCTATTTGCAAGGGCTTTGCCTAGGTCTATGTATACATAGAGTTTACTTGTTAGTCTGAGCTATGGTGCCCATTGGTCCATTATACCTGCCACTACTTCTGAACTGTTTGGAGTGAAGAACTTCAGAGTTCTCTACAACTTCATTACAATGGCTAACCTTACGGGTTTCTTCGTATTCTCTCGGTTCATTCCTGGTACACTCTATGATCTATAAGCTGAGAAACAACACAACATTCACTTGCTAGACATGACCAGTATTACAGGTGGATCCATCATAGGGGATACTGATCCCCTCAAATTCATGGGCGAAAAATGGTTTTTCCTCACATATATTATCATGATAGGATTTTGTATTGTTGTAGTCATGTTCAGTTTGATATTGGTTTGCATAACCTAAAATGCACATATGCCAAAGAATGTACAGATTTGGGCCTTTTTGTTATTGAGTTACATTGAAAAAATATGGTAGGCTTCTAATTGGTTGTTTTAATGTTTCTTGGGGCCATACAATTACATGTATCTCAATCCAAGAATTTATGATGCAATTAGTAGTAGTCTACAACTAA
The DNA here is from genome assembly GCA_034641835.2 of Pinus albicaulis. Lineage (NCBI taxonomy): Eukaryota > Viridiplantae > Streptophyta > Pinopsida > Pinales > Pinaceae > Pinus > Pinus albicaulis. The sequence goes on along the minus strand of JAXQQM020083377.1, from coordinate 4,312 downwards.
TAATCCAGCCTTGACAAGGAGATTCAACATTTAAGTAGTCTTGCAAGACCATCTGACTATTTTTTCAAATTTTGGAATTTCTTTAGGTATAAGGTTTTTCTTGATGAAATTTGTCTATATACTTCATATTTTCCCTGGTTTTCTGATTCCCATAGCTGACCCCTACCGAGTCATTTCTGAGTTTGAATTTTGTAATACTAGTTCTAAGTTGAGAAATTCTCTTGTTAATTTCTTTTGTGGGATTCTTATGCATAATTACTTTTCACTGTAAAAAAGTGTAAAATCAATAAATAGATTGATTTTTATAGCCAAATACTATGCTTAAATATGTAAATTTTTTTAATATATATCTTGCTCATATAAGATGGCTAATTATATAGTACTAGAATATTGGAACAACTATACAATGTCTAACAATCTCATATTTTCTTCCCTACTAACATTCCTTATAATTGAGCTTTAGGAGGCATTGTCTTCCCAGCTGATTCATAAAAAGATTTCATGTTTCACTCTCTACCATTTCCTTCATTTCATGGTAGTGATGAAAATGTATCTCCTTTGCAGGCTGCCCTTGAAATGGTATCTATAGGTTGGGCTTCTATATTTTCTTCTCCAGCTGCAACGGCATTAGAAATGGAAGCTACTAGGGCAGGTGGTGGAGGTGATGTTGCATCTTCCAAAAATACATCATTGAGATAGCATATGTCAGTTCTTGAAATAAGATAATGAAGGTTGTGTAGATTTACAAGCTTTCAAAAGGCACGTACTTTATCAGGAAGGGCTCAACCTATACCAAAGGAGAAGGCAGCTGCAAAGGAAGAAGCTTTAGAAACTGCATGGGATCTTGAGCAGAGTGCCAAAATAGGTTCTAGCAGAGGTCTAAGTGTTGTTGTAATGGCAACATCAAAACAAAGGAGGAGTCTTGGTGATCGAGAAAGAGTGAAGAGATGGAATAATTTGGAGGCAATGGGAACTGCATGGTTGGAATGCTCTCAATCAGTTGATCCTGCTATGCCCTTATTGTGTTGAAATATATTCAATAATTGGCTATGATGGTTGATAAAGCAACAATCATAAGGCAAGAAGAGGTATATATATTTCTTTATGACTGAGGCATTAAGTTTTCTGGTATAATCTGAATTGTAATTTATAATTTTGATTGCCTATCTCTTATTATTATATGCATATTAATAGGTTTGCATTATTTGTAGTTTCTGATGATCTCAGGAAAAAGTGGGAGCATGAGCATGGCATAGACTTATCCGCTACTTGATTGAACATGCATTTATTTTTTGGCCACTATGGATAACAACTGGGTCATCTAGAATGAGTTAGTTTTGAATCGTCTTACTATATTTATCCATGTATTTGAAAGTAGATAATACTAATTCAAATCCTCTATATGACCTTTCTTAAAATAAGGATCGTCTTAGATTTTAGACTATTTCACAGGCTGCTCATTTCAAATGATTGTATAATTTTTAATTGAATGTGTACAATATATACATAGTTATATTAGCAACCGGATTTTGTGGAAAACTCGATTCATATGCAGAGACTCGTGACTAAGGCATTAATTTTTTTTGTATAATCTGAATTATAATTTACAATTGTGATTTCTTATCTCTTATTATTATATGAAGGTTGATAGGGGTGCATTAGCTGTGGCTGCTGATGGGTTTCATGCAAAAGTGGGAGCATGTGCATGGAGTAGACTTATCCGCTGCTTGATTGAACATGAAGTTCTATTTGGGCCACTAGGATACCAGTTGGTTCATCCAGAACAAGCTAGTTTTGAATCATGTTACTATATTTTTCCATGTCTTTGAAAGTAGATAATACTAATTCAAATCCTTTATATGAAATTTATTTAAATAAGGATTGTCTTAGTCTATACAATGTTTCACAGGATGCTCATTTGAAACACATGTATGATTTTTAATTGAATGTGTAAAATATATACACAGGTACCCTAGAAGTTGGATTTTGTGGAAAAATATCTTTTTATGCGAAGACTTATGACTGAGGAATTAAGTTTTCTGGTATAATCTGAATTATAATTTATATTTCTTATTTCTTATCTATTTTTATTATAGGCAGATTGATAGGTGTGGATTAGTTGGTGCTGCCGATGAATTTTAGGCAATAGTGGGGGTATAGCCTATAAAAATTTTCATAGGCTACTCATTTCAAACTCATGTATAATTTCTAATTAAATGTGTACACTATATACGTAGGTATATTGGAAGCTGGATTTTGTGGAAAACTCACTCTGTATGGCAAGACTTCTTAACATGAATTAAAGTGGAACTTCACATAAAGGATAAGCTACAAATTATGATGATTTTCAACCTATGGGTAAACATAACATCGAAGGGAGTAGGGATTCTGGTAATGAGGCTGATATTTCAATGGGGAATTCTCTTCCTCCAAATCGTTCTTTGTTATTTTCATAGGAAATCTGGCTTGAAGAAGGACATGAAGAAGAAGGAAATAGAAGTGATTTTGAAATCACTGAAGATAAAAAAGGATGATTTAGAGCATGGTTTTGTATCTTCAGAGGATATATCTAAACCATCAGATGAATCAATAATGGACTCAGTAAAATCTAGTAATATCAAGGAGATCACCAACAATTCCATGGTATTGTCTGAATCTACACTGATTGGGGCAGATGAGAGGATGCTTTTGGAAATTCTAGCAATGGTGGTCCAGTCATTGACACTAATTAAGGGAATATTTCAGGTGAACTTTTTTCCATTGAATTTCTCTGTATGGAACCTCTTGATAAATTGCTTCCATGTGCACTTTGTTGATTCGTTGTTTTTTCTGCAATGCATTTTGATTTTGTAGAGTATTTCTATTATTATTTATTTCTTTTTAATTATGTATTTATTTGTTTGTTTAGCAAAAAAAATTTATGTAGTATATAAGGTTTCTTTTTGTGTATATGTGTTTTCTAATCTAACTAATTTTCTATTTCTCGGCTTAGAATTTTGGTTAAAACTTTGCAATTTTCTACTAGTCTTCCTAGATTGTTATTCTTGTAAATCTATGAGGAGTGGAAACATGCTAAACATAAACCATTCAATAGTTGTGACAAGATATTAAAGGCATGTGATAATTCTAGTTACTTTTTTTTGTATGACTAGATTAAATAGTTTGTAAATTGTTGTATATTAACTTATTATGTGAGTCGTATTACCTGTGTGTGACATTGAGGCAACTCCATTGAGTTATTTTTATCAATTTAAAAGTAGGGACTTCATGATTTTTATATTTTATAAAGATTATGTCATTATGTGTCGAGCATTTTTTTAAATCAATGCCTATGTGTGCAATTTCAAGGACTACCATAACTCTCACATAATTCTTTAAAGGGAGCTAGCTAAATGAAAGAGCACCTACTTTATAAGCAGGATGTCAGTGGTTCAATTCCACTATGTCCTAATATGAATTAATCAATGATATTGTAGTTTCTTTATAATTAAATACTTTTAATATTGGTTTATTTCAATGGTGAGATATCTTTCTGGATTCATTATTTTATATTCTCTCTAAAGAGACAAAAGTGATGTTGCATTGTCTTTGAATGTGATTTTTCATTGTCTCTAGCGAGACAAATGAAACTGTCTCTAGAGAGACAAAAATTCTTGTATTATATATTGTATTTATAGAGATAATATTTTTAGACAATTTCATTTCAGACAATGGATTAAAGATGATATTTAAGACAATACACAAGTTTTATTTTGTCTCAAGTTAAGACAATTTACCCAAAAATTGTCTTAAATATTGTCTTAAAACCCCCCTTTGCGTTTTCACATTATGGTTTAATATTGAGTTTATAATATTTCCATTTTTAATATCGGGTTTATAATATTATGTTTACTATCAAGGTTTCAGTTATTAATAATAAGGTTTAAAATATTGAGTTTAATTTTAGGGTTTAATATTATATTTTATGATATTATGGTTTATAATATTAATTATTAGGGTTTATAATTTTTTTATTAATATGGGGATTATAATATTAATGTTAGATTTTATAATGTGGGGAGCTATAATGTTAGGCTTTACAATTTTTTATATATATTATGGTTTAACATTATAACCTTGGAATGTTATGTAAATATGTCCAACGTCACAATGTGACAAGCATTGTTACAATATGACAAGTAGCGTGACAATAATTTAGACAATGGTACATTACAATGTACTTTATTTAACGTCACATTATGACACTGAATAAACTATGGTTTAATATTCTATTTTACAATATTAGGTTGATGGCTTATAATATTAAGGTTTT